>JANPWX010000078.1:1430327-1466871 GCA_024734555.1 Trochalopteron elliotii | reverse complement strand
GGAGGGTATTTAACACTTTCACTTAAACAGACCCTTTCATCAAATCCACTTTAGCATTTCCGTGTCCCTAAGTATTGCCAGCCTGAGGTCTCTCTAGAAAGGACAAATACAAAATAATGAATGGCAATCAAAATGAACTGTTCCTCTAGTATTTAATCCTTTCAAAATTACAAGAATGCAAGAGATGAAAACTATAAGGCTAACTAATGATTACAGGCAATACAGTGAATAGAAGAAAATCTCTTTGGAAAGGGGTCCACTTTAGGAGAAAATAAATTTGTCTTTGAACATATGATAGTCACCAGCAGTGCAAGGCATAGCACCCCTTTCCTTCTTTTTTCCTTTTACTCTGTGGAGACTCATTGACTCCATGGTGACTCTTTATCAGAGAATATAGGTAAGGCAAATATAATACAGAGAAAAATAATATATTTGGAAAATACTGTAATTTAACACATAGCAGACCTAAATCATAAAGTCTGTAGGATTTAAAGCATGAATTGCAGATACAGGTAGGTAACATAAATAATCCTGAATGAACATTTGAAAAGTGTTCTGCAAAACATTGTGCATCAGAACACAAGGTAGATAGCTGCTTACACATGCAGCTTAGGAAGGCACAGTTTATTGCAATAGACAGCTTTCCTCTCATCTTCATTTTACTTTTTTGGTCCAGGCTGTTTTCAAGAAAAAAAAAAGAGATAGGATTCAATGAATAGGTCTAACATATCAGTTAGTGTGTTCCTTTATCTTTACAGTGAGCCTTGGGGAAGGGTTGTCAATATTAAGTAACAGGTAGATTGAAATGCTGAACTGGAAGAGATTGGTCTGTCCACATTCCTCACTGCTTCACTCTTTCACTTCTGCAGTTTACTTCCTATGCATCCATTGGGAGGTCCTGGGTGCTCTGTTTCAACTCTTCTGTGACGTTATCTTCTCATTCCTCCTTTTTTGGTGATTTCATGCTTGAATCATCAGAAATGTTCTGCTTGCTATTACCTGGCTGATAGTCAAAAGTATTCATGGCAAGACTTGCAGATTTTATTAACCTGCAAGCTGTCTTAGCACAAAGTTCTACAGATCCAGTGTCTTTCAGTTTAGCCATGTCAAGGAGTTGTGAAAAAAACAGAATTTCGTATAAGTCATACAGGTTTTTCTAAGGCATTACCAGTGATGTTTCCAGGTTTTAGAAACCATTTGATAGTTGCACAAATGCAATACCACAAATGCAGTGTGGAGTTCAGGCACAGGAGTTGTGACACCATGCCTTTTCTTTACCCAAGATAAAATAACCAATATCAAAGCTTTAGTGGAAAAAAGCATGTTTTTACACAGGTGATCAAAACCAGATGGATTCTTTTGTACTGAACAATCTGCTACATAAATATATTTGTATTCATGATTCCACTTGGAACATTAATGGCAGAAACATCTTTGACTCGTGGACTTATCACTGTAACTGGGATGAGAGAATTGTCACTTCCTCTTGATAACTTGCTGTTCAAAAGCCATAAAACATTATTTCTCCATGTTAAGTCTAAAGGCTTCATCTATTTTTCTGCATCTCTGTTATGACCAACAACCTGAAAATTCAAAGAAAATTGATAAAATACATGTTTTCTGGTAGATTAAGGAAAGAACTTTTTATAAATAAATGGCCACTATATTGAAGTCCTGGTTATTTTCATTAGTGAGGCAGGCTGTATCTGTGGGATGTGGTGAATTATTTGTGCAGATCATGCCTGGCTCTGGGGCAATTTTTAATGTATCCATGCCAGCAGCCACTCTTCCCCCATCAGAAGGCCAACTGTCTATTAAGCATCTGACATAATAATTTGAAAAGGTTATTTTATCAAATAAACTATAGTTAATTGCTTTTAAATGCTTAAACTGACTGTATGTTAATCATAACTAGACTCCTGATATGATACTGGGAGTAGTTTTCTTCTGAAGCATCTCTGCTACTTTCACACTGCTTTTGGCAATGGAATAGTATTATGCAAATACTTTCAGTTGTGTTAGCACACTGAATCAGAAAGGTGGTCCTGAGATTGTCTCAGGTCCCCAGTGACACTTATTTTTTGCCTCCACTCCTGGGTTTTCCTAAGGAGCAAACTGTTTTTCACCAAAGCGACTCCTCAGGAAATAACAAGGCATACAGTCCCATGTCCCATGCACAGACTTTTGTCCAAATGGCACATGTACAGCTCTATCCAGTTCCTAGGGATGGCTGGATGGAGAAACTAGGACTGGTGACCTGTGCTGGCAAGGAATGCGCAGGCAGAGCAGATGAGTTGTGAGTATTAGCAACACAAAACAACTGAAAATCAAGAAAGGGACATCTGAGATCAGGGGGAGGGCTTGTGAGAAGAAGGGATAAACTGCTACGACTCAAATTTTAAAAAGTGAAGCTGTAATATTCAAAGTCAACATTTACACTGAAATTAGAACCTTTTGAAAAGTTACAAATATATTTAATTAAAAGAAAAATTACAGAATCTCTAATGGTTTTGTGAAAAGTGGAGGAACATTACATTAATCAGATAGATTTTATGCTGCAAAGTTCCACAGATCTAAAGTTAAGCCAAATATTTTTAAGAGTTAATTCCATTCATATGGAATTCTTGCATAGAGCATCAAACCTGATGACTACTTTATATATTATATGTTTAACTGTCTTAAACCTGAAGTACACAAAAGACCATTGTCAACAATTACTTTTTTTCCAAATATAATGGTTAAAAATGTAAACTGTAAAAATGTTTCTTATTCTGGATTATCCTCTCATATGGCAAAGTCAGTATATATAGACCAATATATCTGTAGCACAAATATTAGTTTATAGAACTAAACTGAAGAAGTACATTCAAGCTGAAGTGACACCTATGAATTAGAAAAGGTTACCTGATACAGATAAGACCATAAACATTTCAGGAATTATTTTGTTTGTTTGTTTTGTAAATAAAACCTTTAGAATTTCAGATATAGTCAGGGAAAAGGATATTCTCACTTTCATGGGTCATTTATATTAAGGTTCTCAAAAGCAGAACTAAGTGAAACAGATTAAACATCCTTATCTTATAGGATGAAGAACTACTGAAAGTACGAGTATCGTTTTCTTCTAAATCATAGCTACTGGCAGCTGTAACAGTGTTATATTCTGCAGTTGTTATATTAAGTATATTATTTCCAAAGGTAGATTGGAAATCTTCTATTTCAGGATGTGTAGATAATGTCCCCTTACTCTCAGAGATAAATGAAAATGCAGTTCTGTTAGACAGGATCTTTTCTTCTGAGGCTTCTATGTTTGAAAGTGAATTTGAGGAGATCTGAATGCAAATATCTTCTGAAATGCAAGCATGGAGGTAATGGATGTCATTTATATCAGCTCTAGGTTCACAGCTGTGCCCTGCATAACAATGGCAATCAAATTTTTCTACGAATGTTTGCAGATCCTGATATGATGGTTGCCCTTGTAAAGTATATTTTCCATCCTTTGTCATTTGAATTGCAATATTCTCAGGGTTCAAGTGCAGATAGTCACTGGAATTCCATTTTTTCCGTGCACAAGCACCAGAGTCTTGGCATAGCACTTGGCTACATATTCTGGCTGCCATTGTGACGTTGATGAGGTATGGGGTCAAAGTCCTTCTAAGGTAGTTGTCCAGAGTTCTACAGGTGTTCTGTGAAAAGAGCATTATACCTCCACAGTTTAGTATGGAAACCATTAAAATGCTGCCATTCTAATAACAGTACCACAGTATATATCTATAAATGTTTCCCCTCAGGATTTGATAATAGTCCTAAGTTGATGCTGGAAGCAAGTTTATCTGAGAAGCTGTTACAAAATTCAAAGATCACAGCAAATTTATGTTGTGTAGTTGCTGAAGATGTTACAAAAAACAGATCAGAAAGGAATTGTCTTTAAGCGTTCATTTTATCTCTATATTTCATACAGCTTTTTGAAACAGATGCATTTAAAGAAGTTTCAAGAAAAATTGAAGTTCATTTTAAGTCTTAAATAGTTTGAATTGATCTGGGAAAAAAACCTCACTTCTTCAGCCTAAACAAATACTTTTTATATCAAGTAATCTCTGAGACTTTTTAGCTCTCCCCTGACCTGAATAGCTTGGCTACAGGGTAGGGAGCTTTCATGGCATTTTTAAATGAAATAATTGTGGTCAGATGGTCAAATTGAAGGTTTGCTAAGATAATTGATCATTCTAACTGGCCATGAAATTGGCATATGTTCTGTGCATTCTTGGCACAGCTTAATAACCAGAAGATTTGAGAATTCTCTCTTTGTTTCCGACGTTATGGTCATTTGCCCAATACCACATGTAGATATGCCTAATATTTATACCCATGGAGATCGCTTTGGTGAATCTAAGATGTATGTAGGTTTTTCGGTTTTCTTTTAGGAATGAATAACAATACTTCCAAGAAATTTTGGTTGATGCAGAAGTGAGGCTTACAGTAATACTTCATTTCTGAAATGCTAGTGACTTTGAAAGCTGTGAAAAATCAGGTGCAGTTAGTGCACAAATACATAATCTGGCTGGGCTGTGGAGAGTTCTGTTTTCTCACAGGAATCTCAAAATTCAGACAATAAAAGTTGCTGCTCATGTCTGTTCTGATATTGAGATAATGGGCAGAAAAGTTCCAGGTGCGACTGATATCCTTTCTCAAAGGCAGGCACATACAAAAAAAGTCAAATGCTTTGGGGAGTAACAACCTTACAGAGCTGTGAAGGTGTATTTGGCCATGCTTTCTGTGACAGGAGGTCTGTCAGGGATGAAGCGTTTTGATTCTTTGCACTCAGAAGACTTCACAAGAGTCTTCCCATACAATAGTTTGTTAAATCTAACTTGCCTGGTCATGAATGAGCTACCTGGAGAGAATTATGAGAACATCCTTGTAACAGTTTCTCAAACTATGTATTTTCCTTTCCTAAAACAAACAAGAGTTTTTTTCTTTTGACTCGGATGTTTCATACAATGAAATTAATCAAAGTACTATTCACAACACACAGAACAGGCTAGGGCTGAACTTTTACTGACTGACTTCTCCTACTGCTTTTGCCAAGTTCATCACTCCAAAAAGCAGAAGGGTCTTTTAAAAATTGTTCTGGGCAAGCCCAAGTAATTTTTTTCTTTACCTCATGACCAAAATGAAATGAAGATATAGGAATTCTTTCTTATACTAATTAAACAAGTGTTAACTTCCCTATGGTTATCATAGTAACTCATCCAGTTACCCAGAGTCAACAGTACTGATACACTGAAAGATTGAACTCTTGTTCTGTGTAGTCAATGACCTTAAATAAGCCTCAGATGTGCTTGTGTTTTGACTACAAAACACTGCTGGCAATATGGAGTCATCATTTTTAAAGTAAACAATACGATGTAAGTGATCATAGTGCTTTACATCCTTTTCAATTTATTTCTCCTTAAAAATTTCATATAAAAGTGATTTAGCATACCTTATTTTGTGTTAAATTCATATCACCCCAGATCACAATTCCAGAAGCACCCAGTGCAGCAGATTCTCCAATGGTATTTACCAGGTCATCCTGAAGGAAAACATGCAAAGGATCATACAAATGTAAGTAACATATAACATAAGGGCAAATGAAAAAAAGCATATAGTAAATGGCATGTCCAGTATAACTACTTTGAAGACAGCAAGCAATGATACACAAGGCAAATGTCCTGTTCTCAGTTGCACGATTTTATCCTGGAATTGGATTGCACAGGTGATACCAGAAAATGTTGCCAACAGTATCCAATTTATATATGTCATCTTTTTAGAAAAACAAGACTGTAAAACTGAGCCAGTGGTTAGGCATATGACCTACACTCCTCCAAGCATGTTAAGGCTTATTTTGCTGCATTGCCTCCTGGCGGCTCAGAGTTAGTAGCAACTGGTTTCAGTAATGTTGTGGGATAAAGATACTGGGAAACACAACTGTTTTTTTGGTTTTGTTTTTTTTTAATTTAATTTCTTTTACCAAAAAGTGCTAAAACTTAAAAATAGCAAGAGAAAAAGCTTTCAACAGTAGGAATCTCCCTTTTCCAGAGAATGTCTCTGGTCTTTTACAGAGATTTATTTGGGAAAATTGTTTCTGTTCAGTTCTCTTTTTAGAGTCAGCTCTTAGCCTAGTCCTAGCAAAATGTTAAGGCCTATATGGGATAGAAGAGGACTATGATAATGAAAAAACAATAAAAAGGCAAGTTACTGTATGCCACAACACACACACAAAAAAAAAATTAATGTAACGATTATAAGACTTCAGTTTTTAGTTAAGATTCCAACAGGCCCCCTTGCTCCCTGAAAGTATCCACAGAGCTGGGGACAACCCTTGCTAATACTCTGTCCAGAATGTGGGAGGATACCAGATAGAATGCCATCACCAGGACTCTAACTTCCCCTTCCTCATGGGCTGGAACACCAACAAGAGATTACCAGAGTGGTGGTGTCCCTGACAGGGTGGGTGTTTATAAAAATGTGAAGGGAAAAGTATAGCCAGGATTGCAATAAGATGATTGGATTTTAATCAGAGCCTAACCTTAACTAACTCATGACATGCTGAAATATGATTTAAAAAGCTACTTGAGTACAATTAAGGACAAAATTTTCTCACTAGCTTTAAACACTTTTCAAGGAAAGAATCTCTCCATTTTACTCATATTTCTTTCCTCTAAGTGTGCTTAATATGTTTTCTAGTTTTGTGATATTTTGTTACATGTGAGGACAACTCAAGAGAATAAAATACTATTTGATAAATATAACAAAAAAGGTTTGAAAATAGACCTCTTAGTGTTCTGTTTGGTAAAATTTCTTTGATAGATTAATTTAAGTTTTTAGAAAAAATTGCACACTTCTTTCTGATGCAAGTTAGTATATTTGCTAAATAAGTGTCACCTTGCCATATAAATTTGAACTATTTAAGGTCTAGCTTGACTCACCTCAGAGAGATATTCCTCATAGACATCCGTGAATACTGGACGTGTGTATACAAAAACTGGAAGGGGATGACTAGAGTTAGAGACATAGGAAGTTCTAATGGCTTCTTGAACTCTGTTGCGAACAAAGAGTTGAGCATTTCTGGAAGATTTTAGGGCTGTCTCTAGATAGATAGATGGATAAAGTGCTGTGCTTTTCTCCCACAACCAGTTAAGCTCATTATTTCTTTCTATTTCAATATCTAAACAGGTTCCTGTATAATTGTGTGGGTTTTGTTTGTAATCATAGTTATAACAGTCTGGATAAAGGTAATATCCCCACAGACGATTTGGTTTCATTTCTATGCCCAGCTTCAAAGATTCCAACATAAATGATTTTGCTGCAAATTCAAATTCCATTTTAGCTATAGTTCTGGCTTCAGTTTCTGATAGACTGAGGTCTCTCTGCTGAACTAGCTCAATGGATTCCTGTCTGTAAATATCTTTTGATCCCCAGTTCCTTATCCACACAGGTCTCCAGTTTTCCCAGTCAATGACAGCCAATCCAAGCTGTTCATCTGAAGGAATGTAGAATTGGATGTCCTCTTCGGCTTTTTTTAAATGATTCTCCAGCGGTGAGAGTTGAGGAAGTCCTCCATTGAATGCCTCTCCTGTGACTTCATTTTTGTAAGGGTAGTAGCCAAGCCTGTCTGGATAGAAGAGAGTGATGTTTTGCCCAATGGATGTCTTTAGTGTGCTTCCAATTAGGGAAAAAAAATTCATGTCCAGCTGCACTCCAGTCCTTTCATTACAAAGTTCTGTAGGAGCATTCCAGATAGAAAGGAAAGGTGAATTAGAAACAAGTGGACGAGCTCTTATGTTCAGAGATGAGCAGCAAGAAACTAGAAGAGTGGCAAACACCACACCAGATGCTACAGGATATGTACACGTAGCACAGATGCCAAAACTTTGCATTTGTCTTACAGTTTCCATTGTAGCATGTGCAGTGACATTAGGTGCTTCTGATCAAACAAAAATTAAATGCTCTCTGGGTATTCAGAAGGCTGGTAGTCTGTCAAAAACTTTACCATACAATATATTTCTTCAGATTAATACCTATTAAGCAATATTCCTTGGGTGTAAAATAGGAGTGTCCTTTTTACAAGGCCCTCTGTCATTTCAGGCTGCAGGAAACTTTTCAACGACTTCTCAGACCTAATGCAGAAAAAGAAGCAAATGTAAAGTAAGAAAATATAAGTATTTAATTTCTAACCTTGAAACAAATACCATTTGTGATTTTGAATATATTGTAATACTTGAATACAATTCCCCTTTGAAGGAAAAGAACAATGTGCAACTGTAGAGAGATAAGCTGTACCATTCCACTCTCAGTTTTACACCTAAAACGTAGGTGCAAAAATCCTAGATTTAAAATAGACAGTGGAACAGTATTCAGTGGCTCAGAGCTAGCGTGCACAGAAGTAGTCCTGATTGTGTCGGTTACTGATGCCTGTAAAAATGAGCAGTTTCATAGTGACTTCTCTTATTCAACAGCAATGTATATATAATATTTCTCACCTACATCAAAACAATGTTCTAATCCTTCATTTGTTAATTTTACAGAGTCCTTAAGGGAAGATAAAAGATAATACAAAACAAACCTGGACTGTTTTACACTAGCAGAAAACCAATTGATGGATACTCATTTAACTCAGTGAGATATCTGAAATACAGTAGGCACTCTATCTTCTGTCCAGGCCTCTTTTAAAAAGGCTCAAACACCTGTGTATCACTTTGGTTTATGGCTGGCTATATGTTATTTCAGGCCATTTGAGATGTACAGATTCAGTGGCCCCAGGTCAAAGGCTGTCCAGGGGTGCAGTTCATTAGGAAAGCTGAGGCTGTCTGTGCTCACCCACAGTGAGCAGTCACATTTAGTGGTGATAGCCTCAGTACAAGCATCAGCTTTTACATAGAATCCCACTAGCCAAAGCATTCTCTGTGCAGTAATTCCTAAATCTACATTCCTTCTGATTTTGAAATGGTTCAAACCTGAATCCATCCAATTCTGTTGAGGCCTTGTGATGAGGTAATAGAGTATGTAAGGATTATTTAAGAGTGTACACAAAATGTAGGGGTCACCATGAAGTGGGCCATGGAGTGGCTGACAATGTAAAATCTCTAAGGATAGATTAAAAAAAAAAAAAAAAAGCAAAGAAGATTCTAGTTTGTATTTATTGAATTCAGCCAGGAGTGGAATCTACAAATCTTGTATAGAATCAGCAGATGGACTGAAATCTAAACGCTGATGCAGATTTTTCATCATTCCACAGCTGCTGATGTGATAACTAAAGACACCCTGCCAAGAACCAGTTTTATAAACTAGACTTAGATCGTAGATCTGATCACCAGGAAAGATGTGGCTCTGTTCATTTAAATTGCTTCAAGAGCACTACCTCATTTGCATGGCATCTGCTTGATGAAACTTGTAGAAAACAGGTCTGCATGTATTTCCGCCAGCTGCCCAGAGATGACAGCAGGAAAAAGCCATCTCTCCTCCAGGCTAAACAATTTTGGCTCTCTCAGCCTCTCCTCATATGACAAATGCTATAATCCCTTATTCATCTTTATAGCAATTTGCTAGATTTGCTCCAGTATGCCCATTGCTTTATTGTATTGGGGAGCTCAGAGGTGGACACAACACTCCAATCGTGGCATCATCAGTGCTAAATAGAAGGAATAAACACATTGCTTAACCTGTTGGTGGTGTATACTCTTGTTAATGCCACCCAAAAGGCTGTTGGTCTTCATTGCTGCAAAGATGCATTACTCAATCCAGTCAACTTTGTAGAGCCTATTCTGCAACTTCCTCCCAGCCATTCAGCTTACAAGCCTGTACTGGTGCATGTGTTATTCCTCTCCAGGTGTAGGGCTTGACGTTTTCTTTGCATGTGTTATTCCTCTCCAGGTGTAGGGCTTGACGTTTCTTTCAGGAACTTCTTGAGGTTCCTGTCGGCCTTTTTCTCCAGTCTGTGGAGGTCCCTCTAAATGGCAGCATGATCCTGTGGCATATCAGCCACTCCCAAGTCTAGATTATCTGTAAACTTGCCATGGAAACACTCTTCACCATTGTTCAGATAATTAATCAGGATGTTATATAGTATTGACATAGTATGAAGCCTTAGTATACATTACTAGAAACAAGCTTCCAGCTGGACTTTGATGGGGCTCCAGCTGTACATCCTGGACTGATCCCTTTGAGTCTGACAGTTCAGCCAGTTTTCAGTTTCACTGTCCAGTTATCTAGCTTGTACTTAATCAGTGAGAATGTTACAGGAGACTATGTTGAAAGCCTTGCTAAAATCAAGATCAACAGTATCCAATGCTCTTTCCTTGTCCACCAAGCCAGTCATCTCTTTGTAGAAGGCTGCCAGGTTGGGCAGGCCTTATTTCCTCTTTGTTAATCCATGCTGACTACTTGCAATCACATTCTTGTTCCTAATGTAAATGTTTTCCAAAATTATTTGCTCTCTCAGCCTTCTACGGTCTGGGGTGAGGCTGGTCCAACCAGCCTACAGTTCTTTGGATCTCCTTTTCATAACCTTTTTAAGAAAGGAGCTACATTTGCTTTCTTCCAGTCCTTGGAACCTCCCCCAATCACTGTGACTATTCAAAGATGTTCAAGAATGACCTTACAATGACATCAGCAGCTTATTCAGCTCATACTGCTCCTTGCAGACACATACCATTATGTCCCATAAACTTCTGTATGTCCAGTCTGCATAAATATTCCTGACCCTGCTTATCCTTTGCTCCTGCAGGCCCCACCCAGCACTGGGCCCACATCTTCCCTTGTCTTCTGCTGCTGCTATACTTCTAGAACCCCTTCACCTTGCCCTTCACACAGATTCAACTCCAAGTAGGCTCTGGCCTTCTTAACCACATCCCAACAGCGTAGATAGTGTTTTTTGTTCACTTGCCCAGCTAATACCTCATGTGTGCTTCCTTTTTGTGTCTGAGTTTGCCAAGAGCTCATCCTGCCATTTCTTGATTTCCTGTATGTGGAGATTTTTGAACTTGGAAAAGGTGATTCTTAAAAATCAGCTCCTGTACCCTTCTGTTCAGGGCAGTCTCCCAAGGAATTCTTCCAAGCTGATACCTCTAGATACCAAAATGTGCTTTCTTGAAGGCAGTGGTTATGATCTTGCCATTTCCTTTGTTGCCTCTTTTCAAGATCCTAAACTCCACCATCTCATAATGACTACAGCCAAGAGCCAGCCTTCACCTTTCCTGTTTGTAACTATGAGGTACACCAGATCATCTCTCTTCCTGGCTCCTGCATTATCCTAAGTGACACTTCCTGAGAGAATACAGATGGAGACTTCCAGGACAAACTTAAAGAATTCCATACTGAAATTCTGGAGAGATACTTTTTCCACTTATGCAAATACAGCTTACTCAAATTAAATAAATTTTCACACATAACCAGCTGATACATACCAGCATTTGCCAGGACAGTGATCTTTTATGTGATTGGTTTTGTCGTAAGAAAGTGGGAAGGCCTCAGAAAGAAGCTGTAGGAGTAGTTTGGCTTTTACTGTTCCTCTGGCTTTGGTTATGAGAGATTTCTTGCCCCCACTGAAGTCAGAAAACTACAGAACACAAATTTTATTATTTGTTTCTGTAAGGTTTTTTTTTTATGAGAGGATTTAGTAATAGGCTGACTTGATATAAAGGAAAAGAGGAAAATATTATTTTGAATATTACATTTACTGGTTTAGCTAGAATTCATTTATTATTGGCTAATCTTGCAAAATTAAATTTAACTGATTGTTGGAAAATGGTTTTCCTCCAAATCTTGCTGTGATGTACTCTACTGGGTATGAGTTAACAGATTATTTTATGTGATAGTTTCCAGTTAAAAGGATTGCCTTCATCCCAGCCTAACAATGACAGCTCTGGTAAATGTTACTCTCTTTAGTCTCATTTATGTTGGTCTAAGTGAGCTGAGTCATAAAGTTGCCCTTCCCCTTGTCAAAAAGTCAATTACTTTACAATATATTGACACTAATTGTTCATGGGGTACCTGACTGGAAATATATACTGATGCAGCTAAGTGCCTTTTGTCTAGGGAAAAAGCTTCAACTTTAGATTTTCCCAAACCTGGCATTTGCAAAGGTTAAGCATTACAGGAAATCATATTCATTTTCTTGACTTAATTATTGCATCATTTTTCACAGCATAAACTGGACTGCAGAAACACACCTGGTTGAAAGTGCAAGCGTGCTCTTGTGTTTTGGTAACTACACAGTCATAGATTTGGGCCATGCCACATGTCCCTGAAAAGGTGGACTCTGAAAAGGTTCCACTTGACCAAAGACAGTTTGAAAACAAAAGGTAAGGAAGTATTATACATACCCTTGAACTTCACACAAATTGATGTTTGTTGCCCCACAAGTGGATGGTGTATTGCAGCAAAAAGCACTGGTTATACTGTTTGGCTTATGTTCAAAATCCACCCCTAAACATTAGGGGAATTCAGTTTTGAGGGTTTTTTATGAAAATTAGGCATGAGAGTCCACATTCAGCCTTGATATAATTAGACATTGCTTAAGTCATTGAACTTAAGCCAATAAATAAAAAGAGTATCTGATATTCTTATGTTAATAGTGTTAGTTACACTTACTGAATTTCAAGCAATAGTCTCTAAAATCTTGCTGTTTCAATTTTAGTTTGAACACACGAAAGCAGGCGTGCTCTTCATGACTTCTAAGGGAGACGGTGAGTGTTACCTGTGCTATCTTGTGGAACAACAGCATGTAAGAACTGTTGTGGTGCCAAGATCATCAATCATTTGTAGTTATCATTTTAGATTACAGATTACATACTTCTCATGTGTTTATTAACTGTTCCTTTCATTGCCAACAGTATGATGTTGCCTATTAATTAATGGAACAGTAACAAAAAAAAAAGATGTGAAAATTGGCTGGTCTTTTCCCTATGCCAAAGAAAATATGGATACAGATGTCAGCATATAGAGCTGCAGTTTTTTATGGGAGAAAAAAAATCTAACTCTTTAAGTCTTTGCATTTAAGTCTTTAAATGCCTGAAGTTGTGATGTAACGTATACGGTTAAATATGAAGATAGGACCAGAATATTAAGGATTTATTCCTTATTCTTTTGTTTTCATATAAACACAATCTACTTCAGTGTAGAAATAGCTCATGATGTTACAGACAAAATAAGGTATTAGACACTGTAACATAAATTCTCGGGGAAAGTTGCTTTGTATTTTTCTTTATCTGAAGGTTACAAAAATGTAAAGTTGTACAGATGTCTAAGGACTCAATTCTAGCTTCTGTGAAGAGGTCAGCACTGATTAAGTCCTAAGGAGAGATAGAATAGACTTCTGAGGAGCAGACTAAGTATATATTAAATTAAAAGTTAACATATTTAAACTTGGAAGAAACCTGAAGGAGAATACAAAGCATTTTTTAAAGTTATTGAGATAGCCATACACAGTTTCTCAAAACAGGATCAAATCAGCCCACATTGCTGGGAAAGAGCTGTCTGAGGTCAACACGTGTTTTTTATAGATCAGTGGGAAACTGTCAATGTGTCTGACATCTGTCCTGGTCTGTCTTTGGGTGCCCCAGTGGTGCTACTCTGCGAAATGGCCCCATTCCCTTCCATTCTGTTCTGGAGGGGTTTTTCTTCTGGATGAAGGAGACAACATCACTGTTGCAACTTCAATGTAAACCCTCCTTCTCTTTTTAGAGATGCATGTTCTGGCTAGAGGCTGTTAGTTCATTACAAATAGGTGTCAGTTGTGAAACAGCCACAGAAGAAAGGGAAGAATAACGTTCCAGTTGTATTGCATTCCCCATTTGGGTCATTTTGGCATTTCTTAAAGATGAGGCAATGACATTCAGTTAACACGAACACACGTGGCTGTTGTGATGATAACATTAATGTTTGTGGTGAGGAATAGAAAGCTCCACAGAAAGAAGGTCCACCTCTGGAAGTATGAACCATCTGTGCTACACAGCTGCTGGCAGGTTTGACCTGTGAAGGGTGATATTTGCATAGAGGATGTTACAAGTACAGTAAGCTTCCCATCTCTGTACAGTCAGAATTTGGTAAGCACTGATCTTGACAGTGGTTTTAAAACTCCACCCTCATTTCAGCAGATTCTTCTCACCTGGCCTAAGACAACTGTTAATGAGGCCATGTAATGAATTGTTGAGGTTGAAAATGGTTCAGCTGATATAGAGGATAGGAAGGAGTTCTTATAATTAGGTTCATGAACCAGCAAAACTGGCTAGTTTAGTCAGCATGTCTGATTGAAGAGATGCTTGTCAAACTACACCCTGATGCTGTGGCTGTCCTTATCATCAAGAACTGCCAAATCAACTCTTTCATCATTGGTAACTCCCATTCCTGAGTTCCATTTCTGAGTACAGGGCAATGAGTACATGAGGACCTGAAAAAAAACCTCCCAAAAAAATTCTGCCAGCATTACTCACTGTTGCCTGTGAAAATAAATCAAAATATGCCCATGATGTAAAGGTCAGGAACTGAGCATCCACATTGTAGGCAGCCCTCCTTAAAAATACCTATGCAAAAGTAGTCAAACTTTTTAATTATTTAAAATTAAATTAAATCTTTTTGATTATTTAAATGAGTTAAATATATGTTTTTAACTAATTTTATTTTAATTGGTAAACTATACATTTTAACTAAACTTACCCAATTATTTTCATAGTCTTATGACTGCTGCAGTGTTCTAGGATTACTTTCATGTATTTAGTAAGGTATCTATATTTTTCATTATTTTTTTTCTCTTGCAAGTTCTAATTCTCAATTTTGTAACAATTCTTAATATCATAACAGCCTGTTAATTGATGATCTGATTTTTTTTTAGCAAGTTAGCCAAATAAACCATCTGAACACATTCCTGAGAGTACATGGAAAAATTTTCTTTGCTGTATTATGTATGAATAGATTTGGCAGATTTTGTAGTGACTGTTTCCATTGCAGAGGAATCAGGGACAAAATGAAGAGTTGATCATGTGTGACTTTGTAAAGTACTGTCTCATTAAGAATACCCCACAAAACCTTCACTGTCTGCTGAATCTCTAGTATTTTGTGGCAAAACAAGCCCAAACATATTCTCTATTGCAAGAAAAAATCCATTGGAAGTCAATGTAGAATTTAAAAATATAATTGTGTATTTACCATGAAAATAGATAATTAATATATAGCTAATTAAAGGTGAGAATAACCTGGAAGTATATTTGGATCACTCTTACTACACCACTGCTACCCTAACCTAGAATACTGGGCAAATCACAACCCAGCTTTTAAAAGCATCTAGTGGTTTTCTTTGATATGTTTTTAGTCAAATATATTTTTCACTATATTACACTGAAACCACTTGAATAATTCTACTTAGAAGCCTTCAAAGAAATAAACACAAACAAAGGCCCAAACCCACTTTTCTTTGGGCTTGTATATTCAGCCTCTTCTTTTTTCTGACTACTTCTCCAAGTAAGAGGTCAAATTTTCAGTCATAGAATGGTTTGAGTTAGAAGGGACCTTTAAAAGTCACCTGGTTCAACACCCACTAGGGATATTACTTACAATGCCCAATGTCATATTTTCTGCAGCATCATTCATTCCAGCACAGTTTTAAATTCTTTCGGGCAGCAATATTTACAAAGGGCTCTAGTGTAGATCACTGTGCACGTTGCAGTACAAGAACAGGCTTCCTAAGCACTTTGCTAGACCTTCTCAAGGAGCTCTTCCAAACAAGACAACCTACAAATGTTATACCTACAAATGTATAGACAGTATCAAAGGTGGCCATAATATGGAGGATTATAATCTGCTATTAGTAAGCACTTAATGATCATCATCTCCCTTAGGAATACTATTTTGAAAATCAGAAGTCTGAACCAAACATAAAAATATACATTCTTGCCTTCTAAGCCAACATGCAGCACAGAAACAACTGCAGTACATTTCTATACAAAGCAGGTATCATTTCACATCTGTGTTAAAAATATATTTCCCCTTCAAGAAACTATTACCCTAATCTAGGATTTATGAAAGAAAAAAAAAAATCTACCCTGTACAAAAGTAACTGTGCCTTTGGAAAAGGGGAAATTGGTCCAGAGAAGAAAGCAGGACAGACTTTTGCATAATCCTGGGAAAGTATTGCAGTATTCAAATTAACACAGCAGTCAATTCTGTATCTGAAACTGTTTGAGTCACAAAATTGTGCCGTCCTTTTTAGAAAAAATAGAATCTTCTAAAAAGATGACAGTGGCGTTCCTTTTCAAATGTAAAGGAGTAGAAACACCCCTGGGGTAAATGAAACCTGCATGGATGAAATTGTTCCTGGATATTCAGTAGCCACTATAGAGTGTGTTGCTAGAGCAACAGCAGGCAGGGGTAGCAGTGGGAGGGGTCCTCAAAGCGAATTATTTGTGGAAATAAATATGTATTATTAACCTCATACCAGTTTGTACATTAACATATGTCTTCACAGTATGCAATTTTAAGTTCTCTTCTGCAATACCTGAATGCTCTCTTTTTTAAATCTTCCTCTCCCGGGACTGTAATTCATTCCATATTCCTTTCCCCCACAATTGCATATAAATAAATACAATCTAACAAAAAGATGAAACTGCAGTAAAAAATAAACCTTGCCTCAAGAGTAATTTTTCTTTCGTACTGTGTTCTTTTTCACCTGCTGTTCCTTCACAGCCCTCACTAGCCTTTTGTTATTTTGATAAACCTACTAATACCGAGGAGCCGGTCTAATTGGCACTCATCCCTGGAGATAAGTGGGAGAGATGGGTAAACAGATGTCAAAGTCTCAAAACAAAAGTGAGTACAAAGCTGTGCAGAAAACCGGTAATTTATTAAGGAGGCATTGGCATTATCGAGCATTGTTTTGGGAAATGGGCATGCAGAGAATTAACAGTTCAACTGAAAAGAAGAAAGGAGTGCAGTTGGCCCTGCCTGAGCAAGAACATTAGCATAACCCTCGGAGAAAGCCTAAGGAAAAGGATTTACAGCACAGGAACTGAAAGCAAGAGCCTGTGGCTCTGAGCTGAGGAAATGAGTTCTTTTTGTTTGAGCCTGCCACTGGTTAGAGTGGCAAAGTTGGTGCTCTCTCTGTGGGCGTACGGCTGGGACACCTGACCCCACCACCCCGTCTTCTGAGTGAGACAACCTGCAAACCCTCACAAACTCTGACTGAACAGCAAAGCTGAGAAACACAATGATGTCTACTGGTTTTAAGAGACCTTAACATCTAACATGTGGAGTGAGTTTGGACTACTTGCCGTGAGAACTGGGACTTGGACAGTGTGTGGCAGTCAGGCCTGGCTCTCACTGCCCACATCCTCATCTCTCTCAGATTTTCCCTCCTGGGAGGCTTTAGTGGATACCCATGCCAGCCCTCACCTGTGTGGGATTGCCCAGCACGTGCTCCATTGCTTACATTCAACTCTGACTCAAACCTCTTGCCTCAGATATTTTGTGGAGTGTCTTGCCTGCCTGTGGCTTCATGTAAAAAATAACTATTACACTGCAACATATCATTTACCCGAGTTGAAAGGCTGAAAACATGCAGCTGTCTTTTCTTTCACCCCTGATTAAAAGCATTCATTAGGGAGAAGTAACTTGATATTAAATTTTCCCAGGCATAAGTTTAAACCAATAAACTTTAGATTCCTAAAGAAACAGAAATCCCTATTAGCATACTCGTACCTGTAAAGGAAACCTTTTCCCACCCCCTAAGAAAAATTGCCTAGAGTAAGGACTTAAGCTAAAAGGCTTGGAATAAGACTTCTTTAAAATCAGGTTGTTTTAGCAATTTTGCTTGTCTGGAGACATAGATTTTACTCAGTACCTCTGACAGCTATATATGTGCAGTTAATAAGTAATTTTTTGTGTGCCTAATAGTTCAATGAATCACTGGCATTGAAAAAAAGGAAGTTAAAATACACTGAGAGAGAAACAGCTAATAGTGCCACATTCAGTTCGGTGTGTGTAACACAGATAAGTACTTACAGGAGTTGTTGCACCTCACAACTCCTGACAATCATTCTGTAAAGTCTTATCAAATTTTACCTTCCCTCTGTGAGATTTGAATTTAAAAATAGTAAAAATTTAGAATAAAATTTAGCATAAAAATAATCAGTAAAAACTCACCTCAATGATTCCACAGGTCAGGACTTGCTGAAATGAATGAACAGGTGAGTGGACAAAATTATTACCCTTGTCTAGAAAGGCAGGGCTCTGGCCCAGCCAATTGGGATTTGTCATTTGGTGAAAGCTTTAGCATAATTATAGGGTAGTTAATGAAAGATGTCTTCTGACAGAGCTGATTGCAGTTAAATAGTACAAAAATACATTACTTGTCAGAGGTCTTGCACCATTTTCTGTAGTTTACTGAAAAAATTCTTTGAAATAGTTCCTTTTTTTCTAAAAAAAGAAATACAGTTTGACTTAATTTTGCTTTTCAACGTATCAGGGATTTGTCCAATGGAGGTAAAAAAATGGGGTGGAGAGTGCAAAACCATGTTCTGCTTCGCCAGGATCTGGAGCACCCTTGGGTGATGCATTCAGGCAGAGTGTGAAACAAGGTCACAGAAGAGATCTTGTGCTGGAGAACAGACCCCAGGATTGGCATGCCTGGAGATCACTGGGCTGGGTGACACGTTGGACCTTCTGATTGCTCTCACAGGGATTCAGGCAGAACCCTTGGAGCTTTATAATTAAACAAACAACCACTCTCTGTCATTAAACTCCCAGCTCTGATCATGCCCACACAGCACTTTGGGTTGGTTGCGGTCTTCCCACACCAAAGGGATGGCAGGCAGTGCCACACTGTTGTTTTGAGTGGTGGACCCTCTGTTATACTTTCAATATTGCAATTTCCTTTCAATATTTTAATTTTAAAACTATTTTTCATCTTCCCTGGCATAAAAAAAAAAAATTATCTTTGGAATCAATTTCAGTTTCAAGACAGTCATTTCTGTATTGAAAGGTTTTTGTCATTTTAGATGTCATACATTGCTTTCTTTGTGTAATTTTTTTAATAAGTTTTTGGTACTTTGTGATATGTCCTCCTTAAATGTATATAATGATAAATCCTCCAAATTAGAAAATAATCAAAATATTCAGCTGTCTGTTTTTTTTAAAGGTCAACTGTAGAACAACAATTTTAAATAATTATTTTGGAAAAAAATTGTTCAAAAATTAGTTTATAAAACTATTCCAAAATTATGAGAAAACATATTCTAATGCAGTTTGTTATGATGAGGAACAAAGATAGAATAGAACTTTTCAAATTACACATTTTCGCATTATCATTCTTCAGTAACATGCTAGTATATCCTTTTCTCTTATTTTGCATAAGAACTTTAAATCAATATTGCTTGGTTAAAGTTAAGAAAAAAATGAAAATAAAGTTTTGGAATTTTCAAATTCAGTGCTAAAATATGTTTTAGTCTGTGTTGAGTTTTTCCACCTGCTATATTTTCATGGAAATAGGCAGCCAGCTTTATGTGTCAGGAAAACAAGGAAACTAAGATAAACAGTAATTAAATTATGTAGGTCAAATTACTGCAGAGAGACTCACGGTAGCCATTGCCATTTCAGCCCAAGCCGTGGACTACAAGGCTTTACCACTTCACAAGTAGCAGTGGTTTTCTCTCCTGTAACATTGCATCTTTATGATGCTGCACTCCACAGCATTCTTAGAGTCAACAATCCCATCCAGTATCTTTACCACTCATCTTCTGGTATAACATTCACTTCTCTAGTCAGATAGGAATTTCCTCCCAGAATAAGCCATCTGAGTATAAAATAATAAAGGGAAATAATTCTCAACTTTTGAATGAACCGTTGAATCATTACTGTATTCGGTGGAAGTGATGGTGCAGAATAGAATAAAGCCAAGGAGCCCAAGGAGTTATAAAAATGTGTTTGCAGAGATATGGGAAAGAAAAAGAGAAGACGTGCAGAGAACAATAGTCAAACCACTCTTCACACCTCGTTAAAACCTACTAGTTTGTCTCTTGTGTCCAGCAACATCCCCCTGGCTTCTATCATCAAAATATTTCTTTCAAAACAAGACTTAGAGTTGCTGGTAGAGAAGGTTCCCATTCCCACAACAAGCCTCACAGAGGGGTGGCCTGCAAATTGTCCACTTCAGTACCCTTGGGCTTTTCTTTGTGGACACTGCTCAGTGTAAGAACAGTCTCACTGCCCACTGGATGTGTCCCTGCTGAGGCTGCCAGCAACAGCATTAGTTTCTGTTTGGGGTTTTATGAGGTGGACATCTGTCCATTAGCAACTGGAGAAGAGCCACCAGTATCACACCCCACAGCTGCCAGCCTGTCAGCAGGCATTAACAATTTCCAGTTGCTGCTGAATGAGCTGGATTCAACCCAATAACCTGGTGCTAAACACTTCTGTGCTCCTTCAAATCATAAGAGTATGGCTGTTGGGTGGCTCCTGATTTCACTTTGATATAACACACATTAGGTGTTCCTGCTGGCTGTGAGGCAGCGGGAGAAGATGAAATAATAGAATAGCCACAGCTGGCAGCCAAGAAAAGCTGGTAAAGATCTGCAAATACCACAATACACTAGAAAGAAAAAGTAGGATGCATAATGTGCAAAGGCAGAAATGGTGAAAAACTTCCAAGAAGTGTAAGCAAAGATTGAACTCAGTGGATCCAAGAATGAAACATGGAGGAAATAATCCCATCATTAATGAGTGGCAGAAATCAACATTGTGATTTTGGCAAAATGGACTGCAAGGCTGAGAGTACATGGAGTGGAGTGATGGGAGGCAGGGGACTTATCTAAGGGTGTGGGGTCTCCCTTCTCTTCTCACCACACATCACCTGCTCTCCTGCCAGTCTGATTCCACTGAGATGAATCCCACCTCCTTGGCACCAGCCACTTCATCTCTCAGCAGAGCAAGTCATTAAGGCACCTGTAACCTGTTTCTCAGCAGCTGTCCCCTGAGCCTCAGTCACAAATGTCAGATCCCACCCTGCGCACACCATATCCTCTTTTCCTAAACCCACCCTTCACTCAGATCCTCTTCTCTTTCTCTATTCCAGCATGTCCCCACTTCCAACCTTCATTTCTCCAAGGCACCATCCTAACCTCTACAAATCCCAGGCAGAAGGATTTTCTCTGTATCATGCTCACCCACCATGAGTGGTGGGACAGAACCCATCCTCCAATTTACATTGCTCTGGGCACTCTTTTCCTTCAGCCCTTCACAAGACAGGGCTGACTTCCCTAACTTGCTCCCAGAATCCTTGCCACTGGTGAGTATTACCCTCCCACACAGTCAGACCCGGGCAGTGTTGTGTCCCTTGCAGGTAAATTACGGGAGCTCAGGTTGCACTGGTAGTTCTGGTTAGTACTACATGCATTTGTAATGTCCTGTGCACGTCTAAGATTTGCTTTCCTCAATTAGGAATGATTTTGTCAATTGCCTTTGTCTTGATTTATCACTTATTTCTCTTTAGTCAAGATTTTCTAAATATTTTCTACCATTCTTTGCCAGCTCCAGCCTAAAGAACTCAAACTGTTCTTCTAAGAACTATGACTAAACTCCATCCAGCCCCCCCATCTGGGATTCAGCTACCTATAGAGGTGGGTCATTATAAGGAACTATCACTTGTGTCCTCTTTTGTTTGAGAGAGTCACTTTAGCTGCTAGTGAGGCTGTAAATCATTTCCTAGGACTGGAGTCTGAAAGAGATCTGACCACCAACTACATACTATAGACATCCTCGAATCTTGTTCTCCAAGCATCTGTGTCAGGGAACTGACCTGAATACACAGGTTCTCATTCTGGCCTTGGTCACCAGGTTTCTGTACTATGGAAACCAGGCACTGGGGAAGACATGGAAGTCAGTCAGCTCCCCTCCAGGATGCATACAAGAAAACCAGGGAGCATACTGTTGTTTAACCGGAGAGAGTATTTTCCTTTCTATGTCTGTATAAACTTTCCAGATGGAAGTATGTCCTGAATGCACCAGAGTCCTCTTCTATATTACAGCAGCTCAAGCCACTGAAAGCTCCTGCTGTCCACTGGGGCATCTGATGCTCTATGGGCGGGTCTATATTATGCAGTGGAGACCAAATAAATATTTACCTTCTTTCCAAATAAAGCAGTTTACCTGCAGGCTACAATGAAATACAGAGACACCAGCCTGGACTTTTAAATGGTAAAGCATGAAAAATTGCAGTGTATTCGTTCAACATAGGACATTTCTAGTTTGCCTGCCCTATTTTTGGGACCTGGGATGGTCTCAGTGTGGAATAGCTCTGCACTGCACCTTCTAGTCCCCAAAGCTGCCATTGACCAAAGTAGCAGGTTTCGGTCCCACACATCGTTTCCAGAGCAGCTCTGCTGTTGCTGTCTCTGCAGACCCTTTAGTTTGGACACAGCATCACATTCCTGCAGTTACAATTTTTTCCTCTTCTGGAACATTTGCATATGCAAGGCTACCTCTGACTTGTGCTTCTCTGTGCAAGCTCAGAAAATACTAAGAGGAGCAGCACAACTCTCCCCTGGGAGGCCTCTTACAATGTAGCTTGCACTCAGTGCTTTCCAGGGCTCAGATCTAAGCTTTTAAAGGCAACACAGAAGGCTCTTTTGCCTTTTCTATTTTTTTCCCTACAATTTTGAATAACTAGCTTGTTTTCATTTTGAGAATGACAGATCTAATTTATATTTAAATCTTTCTAATACCTTGCCAAGCTACCATGACAATAGGCATTGAAAAAAAATCAGTAAATAAGAATTTTCCTATTTACCTGATTGCCATTCATGTTTCATTGTCTTTTATGTCATTCTATGCCAATGCACTTTAAAGTTATATCTTCCAATATAAAGCTAAAATCAGTCTGGGTGAAATAGGTTTATGTCTAGAAAGATATACTCTTGTTTGTCACATGTACATATTGGAAACAGCAGCTTTAACAAATGAGCAGAGAGAGAGACACCCTTCCTCACAGAGCCCAAGTGAAAAAAGGTTTGGGAGCATAAACTCCAGTTTAAATCAACAGCAGTAGCACAGGTTGCTTCTGAAGCTTATCTCATCCCAAAGCATCACTAGTGAAAACCCAAACAGTACAGGTTAACTGTATTGTGACTGGTTGCATGTCTGTAGATTTATACCAATGAGCCCACATTCCTTAATGCAGTGAATATTTGGAATCATGCCTTTAGAAAGGGGAAGCCAACTGGCCTGTTCACCTGCACTGATGTCACCTGGGTCATCTGGGAAAGGATCCTTTCCACATGGACAAAAAGCACACTTGGGAAGAAGGGAGAGAAGCACACATCCTTACTTCAACAACAGAGAACAGGAACTCAACCAACTTTCTCACTGTAAATACTGGAGAGTACAAGAGGCACTTACTGGCATTCCCTGGACTCCTTAATTCTTGTCATTTAGGATAGCAGGACCACTGGATCTCAGGAAATCTGGCTTCTTGTTCTCAGATGACAGACTTTACTTTTTTGTACCAGAATGTGTCTTACAGGCCAGAACATTTCTTTTTTGTTAAGGAAATACAATCCACCTGGGTGTTACTCATGTGGCAGACATGCAAAATCCATGTGAATGTTCTCCACCCACCTTTTCTCTAAAATACTAATGTCTTTATTAGCCATCGTTATAGGGAATAATACAGGGTAGAGATTATAACAGATGATACTGACTAGCAAAAAACTATCTTTGGTTAAGAGTCTTGGCCTTCACCCCAGACACAGAAACATATCACTGCCTCAAGAAAAGATAGTTACAAGGCTCATGGGGAAGGAGGCTTTGTTTCCTGGTTATTCCTTCACAACATGTGCAAAAGGAGGCAGACGAGAACAAGGAAGGAGGAAGGAGAGTACCTGGAAATAATCTCTGCCATCTGTGTCAGAGGTGACTGAAGGAGTCCCACTCCCCTGACATGTCTCCGCTGGAAGATCTCTACGTGTGCAGCAGAGACAGGCAGCACAGATGTGGGCAGCCAAAATCACCTTCAGCTGTGTTTTACTGGAGCACAGCAAACAGGAGCAGGGAGATCAGTGCCTCTATTTCCAACTCTTACAAATAGAGATTAGACAAATAGAATAGAAATAGATGAGATTTGACTCGTCAATGTGGACTAGATTAATTTCTTTAAGACTGCTATATTCCCTACTAGCTTCTGATAGGTATTTTTATTTTTTAGAACAGATTAGCATTTTGTTCTAAAAAATAGTTTGATCAAACTGTTCCGGTCCAGTAGTCCTCCACAGTGTAGCTGATTGACAGGATTTTTGTTTTCCTCACCTTTGCATGTATCATCTTAATTCAGATTGATTTCAAGGATTTTATTCCAGGACCTTCTTGGAGTAAAATCTGTCCTTTCTCATGAACATTCAAAACTTGTCTGGCAAGTCTGCTTTCCCCCCACAACCTGCCTGGAAAACTAAGGAGAGTTAAAACTCATTGTGGCTTTGCTGTAACTATTAGTACACTGGAAGAAAGTTTTGAAATGTAGATACTAAAAGGTTGTGACCAATATTTGCCCTGTATTGCGAAAGTTTCAAACTTTCCAGAAGCCTTTTTTGGTTTTTTTCTTTCCCTGTTAGTGGCTTACATATTACTTCTGAAGAAATCAGGAACATATCAGTAAGCATTTCTAATTAGATCTATCTAAAAGTGGTTTGTCCCTCATGCAAAAACTACTAGAAGATGCTTCTTACTGGAAGTGTTTCTACTGAAGTGAGGTATCAGACCCGGATTTGCTTGTGATTTCCATATTGAGAACAATAGTACAAGTAATTTTAAGTCCAGTCTGACAAAGCCCTTATGCACTTTATGCATTATTTAAATAAGTAAGAATCTCAGTTTAAAGGAATGCTTGAAGCAACAGACCCTATTGTCTGTTACCTTTAAAAACTAAGAATCCAATTTACTAAGCCTGCTGAGAAAAGTGCCCATTAAAGTAGGCCATAAGTGTTCTGTGTGAAAATGATTACCTGAATTTGAATTAAAAATAAAAAAATCAAGACTTTTCAGAGGGACCGGGGTAGGAGGTTGCTTACCTGCTAGCTCCCATACCAGTAAGTTTCCGCATCTAACACAGCTGGAATGCAGCCTTAAAAAAAATCCACATTATAAACTGCCTTGGAACTTCTTCACCTGCTTGGGGAACTAATTTAAATGACTTCTGAAAGCTACAGAAGGAGCAGTTCATTTGGATTGCAAAGCAGCGTAGAAAAGGTAAGTGTTTTCCCAGGCTAGGAATCTACATGTTAAAGACATGAAAAGAACTACTCGGAGTCATAAAGGCTAGTGCCAGAATACATTCAGGAAGACCATGGTAAGTGAAGTGGTGATTCTAGGCAGCAGTAACAGCGTTCGTGGGTTATTTATCTTGCATAGTCTTAAGATGATGTTGTATGCTATAAAAGTTGCACTACACTTCAAGACAGCAGCATCCAATATTTTTAGACCCTAAAGGAATACCTTTAGGAAATGGCAATTTCCATGAGAATTTTATGTCTAGACTACATTTGATTTCCAATAGCTTAATTCTTTGCAATATAGAACCAGAATTTCTGGAGGGTATTTTTTTATACTCTTCAACTAGTCATTTGAGAACCATTACGGTTTCTTCTGAGCTTGACTTTTCTTGGAAATTGTCTATATAAAGATGATATACCATCTTCTGGAATGCCTCTATAAAACAGAGTGAATTACTTATTTCCAATTTCACTTTTCAAGCCATACAGATATTTGAACTTGGTGAACAAAAACACCTATAATCAGATCATTATGAAACAAACAGAACATGAGTGTGAGATAGAGATTTAAAAAATTCAAAATCTTTATGCAGAATTGTTTTAGGTAGTCGGATTTTGCTATTTCTTGCTTCTGTGTTGAGCAAACACAGAGTAAATCATCTAGGACAGGTGTTTTTCTGAACATAAAGGAAATTATCACTTTACCAAGAAAAAGAGAGAGATCTTGCAACTGGTAAAATTATGCAAATATAGGAATCCCATTCTAAATATTATCAGCAAAGAAAAAATGTTAGGAAACACCTTTTTTTCTGCTGTTATGTTACTTCTGAATCCACATGCTCCCAGATAAAAAAGAATTTAATAATGGATTAGACAATAGCTAGAGTTTTCTATTTCATAAAGTGGGATTTTTGCATACTAATTTTTTAAGAAAAGCTTCTGGAAGTAATAATTAAGTTTCAAATAAGTAAATAACTTCCAATTACCTCAGGATGCACAACCATTTTGCAACTGTATTTAGTAGACTATCTTTTATGGCCTACAGGTCTGCCAGAACTCTGGCCTAGGATGCAAAAAAAATAACTCTCACATGTAAGGAATGACCAGAAAAAAGTTGGATTCAACTGAGTGAGAGATATGCAAAATTTATACTGAGGTTGAAGTAATCAGCTAAGTAGCAAATACCCAGCACAAGATGGAAATGAATAGAAGTCTAGGAGAAAGCGCGTGATATGGTGGGAAGAGGGGCAGGGAGACAGGAAGGCAGGAAGGAAGGACACTTTAAAAGAGATTATTAGGAAAACATGGTAACAATTTTTATTGTTATGAAATGGATAAAATATTAAAAGGGATGAAGGAACATTTATATTCTCCCTGTCCACCAGGGTTTAGACAAAGACTAAGAAAGTGAGGGATAATCAAATGATCTGCAGACCATTTCAGATGATCAAGACTTGAGGGCATTAAAATCTTCCTTAACCTGTCATCTTTATCCCATACTTAAATGATACTGGTCCTCCCCCATCTCTTCTCTTAATGGGTTCAAAGTATCTACAGTTAAATATATTTTTTCCTCTATCATGGCATCACAATTAAGTTGAAATTCCAGTTCCAACCTATCCAGTTAGTATCTAATCTACCTATTTCATCACATAAAATTTGTATAATGAATGTTCAGTGCTCTGGCATAAAATCTGTGGTACAGCTGGAAGTAATTGAGTTAATGGCAATGAAGACTGAGCTATTTTCCCAGTTTTCAGGCAAATTGGAGCCTAATAACTTCAAATGATACTCACATAACATTACACTGAAGTTTTCAACCTGCTGCCTATTTTATCCTTCTGGGCAAGCTAAAAGATGACTGTTAAGCTGCCAAATTGATACTTTCCTTTATCATTTTGGATTGGATTTCTCTCATCCATCTAAAAGTTATGTCCCTACTCTGAGGCAGTTATTCCAGACACTCTATCACTGACAGAAAAAGACAGAAACCCCTAAACCATGACCCATCCCATCTTTGTACAACACCTATCTAGTAGATTTAGCCTTGCCAGGAGATACCTTTTCCCTCTAATAATGACTCAGTAAATCACAGACACATAACTGGTTCCACAGACATAAATGGTTGAGGTTGTATGAACTGGATGCCACAGAGCCCTTTCCAGGTAATTTCAGGTATTTAGATGAGATGTTGTCTTAGGAATGCAGTTGTCATAGACTATCTCTGCAGGAACCTCTCAAGTCCCTCTCAAATCCTCAACAGCAAGTGAGGGGGGAGGAATCCCCCTGCAGAAATGCCTGTCTCTCTAAGTTGCCTGCAGATGGTGCCTAACGAGAGCAGACCTTTAATTAGCACACGAAAGGTAAGGTAGAGGAATTCAAGACCTAAATAGTCAGTTATTCACACAGAAAAAGAAAATGAAAATATTCTCTCCCTAGGAGATGGAAGTGTTTTCTGCACTATATTGCACTACTCAGAATATGATGAAGGACAATGTGAATACCATCACACAAAATTGCTCCATTTGAGAGTCAGTGCACAGTCTGAAAATGTGCCGGGGACCCACTGGGGCAGCAACTGTCTGGTCGGTGTAGTGGCTCATCTATTTCTTCTCCAAGATACTGCATAACTGAATACTTGATGCTTACCCATTATTAGAATTTGTTTATTTAGCCATAAGTGCTAAATAAATTTATTGACTTATGGCTAAATAAACAAATTCTAATAATCTATTGACTTATGGCTAAATAAACAAATTGTAATAATCACCTACTTAAAAGGAAAAAAAAAGGACAAAAAGGAAAATGAAAATGTATATATTGATAACTTTTCCAAAGAGCATACTGTGTTAGACAGTTAAGTCAAAGCATTGCCTGTACCAATTTAGCTCCTAAAGATGCTATTGCTTATATAAGCAATTGTAATCATCCAAAATAATTCAGCAATGTTAATGTACATAATTATGATTTATTTTTTTATGTACAGGAACAAGGTGTCAGATTTACTTATTTTATTGAAAAGTATTGATGATATTGAAGTTAATGACATTTCATTCCCTGGATATATTTGTCAGAATTTTCCAAGTGAGATAATAGGTCACTTGGTCCTTTCTTTGAAAATGTATGTGTATCCCCAAAATTAACATATTATTTTCAAATACTTCACACAGAATAAAATTTTCTTACAACTTTTATTTCACTCTAATATTCATCAATCCATTCATAACCTTTGACACCATACAAGATAGATCCTCCCTTTTCTGGTACGTACAGCAATTTTTATTATAGCCTATGATTTTTTCTTTTTACCAAGAATCATTATATAATCAGCCATTTTAAATATATATATATATATATTTAATATAAAAAATGTATATAGTGGTCTCCTTAATTCCTGTTCATGTTCTTTCCCCCTGAATTGCTTATAATGTTTAACATATTTTTGAGTTAGGGTTCTATTCAGATCAGTGTGCAATGTTGCAAGTGCAGGGATACTGTCTTATGATGTCATACTGCTACACCAAATTCAATTGTTTGGGGTTTTTTTTTTTTGCAGTTAGTTGAAGTTACTTGTTTGTTAGCCACTGATATTTGTTATGTTCTTTCAGCATTTCTTTTCCTAGATACAACTCTTTCACTGAGCAAATGCTTTATATTATTTTTCTCTATCCCCCTTTCCTTGAGGGAGAAAAATCTTCCCTTCTCTGGCCTGTTAAACTTGAACAATTTACTACAGCTAATTCCCTGAAAACTGCCACTAACTCAGAAAATGTACTCTGATTCCCAGTGAATACTATTTACTTATTCACTGGCTCTTCTTGTCTCTGAGGGCAAATCAAGCAGACACAGATCTTTTCTTGCTTTCTTGCCCTGAATTTGTTCATGCAAGGTAAAACTAAAATACTGCAGAATGGAAATACAGGTTGAAAATAATCAGGACCTTCTTATTACACAATTTTTTTGATAACTGGGAAAAAGAAAAACTTGGCCTTGCATATGAATGCTAAGGAGCAAGTCAGAAATGGGACAGGAGGATAAAAAAGGTAACCAGATTCTAAAATAGTTCAGGTTGATAATACAGGAACAAAGGAACAAAGAAAAGAAAATAAATATATATGGGGGGAGGGGGGGAGGGCGCAAGTAAATATATTTACTTATTGCGTTCATCACCAGTTTTTAAAAATTGCTTATAAAATGCCTTGCCTTAGGATCTGACCCTGTGCCATCAAAATCACAGCACTTTTGTTTTTGTTGACTGTGCTATGAATAGTACCAGCCTCTAGAGATATCCAAAGATTTAGAATGTGAAGAAATTAGTGGAATGTTCCCAAGAGCTGAGGGAGAGGGTTATTTTGTAAGTGGAACACAGGAACTCCTGCTCTGCTGTAGAGGCTTTTTATGTAGAAATTTGGACTGAAAATATTTCCAGGAGCCACAGGAAGGCAGTGTGTAACAATTTCATTGTAGTTTTTAAGGCTACATGTCCAATATCTGAGGAAAGTGCGATAAATATAAATTTTGTTACCTGAACTCAGCTTACTTCAATATTTTTCAATGGCACATTAGTTTCAGGCAGAAAATGTTGCCTTTTGACCTTTTGCTTAATTCTGACCTTATCGTTTAGATTGCTATAATGTAAATGACTGATACAATGTAAATTTGCACATAAATAACCACAAGGTTGTTTGGCATTTAGAACATTTCCATCTTAGAAGTTTGCCTTCTGTGAATGACCTGAAGTGATTGTAAAAAAAAGGGAGTTTAGGTCAGTAAAAGATGAGATGTGTCAGGCAGCAAAATGCCTAAAGCCACAAACACTCAAGCATCTTTTCCCAGCCGTGCTAGCCAGCTGGCCCTGGGTGGGCAGACAGGATGCTTTCTGAAGTTTCCTAAGCACTGTGATGAGGCTACCCAGGACCCAAAAATACCAATTTCAGACAACTAATGCGGGCAGAAGGCAAAGAGCCCCTCATTCTCTCTTTTGGGGACCAGGTTTAAAGGCCCAGATGCTTGGGTCAGGTAGCCAGGGTATGTAGTGTGACCCAGCCTGTAATTTCACTCCTTCACTCACCTCCAGAGGAGCTGACAGATGGAGGGCGTAAACCCAAACCTCTTCTCATGCTCACATACAAACTGGATGAAGACAAAAATGTCTGTTTCCCTGCCCTTCCAGGGTCCAAAGACTAAGATATCTTGAAGAGAATCATCCCAAACCACTTGAACTCTGGCTCCTTGCGGACAATTGCAAAAACAATAGCAACTATTAATCCAGAGGTATGAATTAATAATCCAGTGTGTGATTTACATTTATGGAGGAAGGGGATGGGGCACTGGTATATAAAATTCCCCAAATACTGGTACTGAGTGTTTGGTGTGTGTCCTGGTGCTAGGGATTAATCCAGATGTCCTGCCCCAAGTGCTCACTCCCCACTATCCCCATCTTTGGAAATCTGTCTGTACCAGTTTTGGATAAACTGAATTCCCTACAGAGCTGATAACGAAGTCTCTGATGTGTTGTATGGAAGACAACAGTTTAAACATTTCTCCTCAAAGAATTCACAATCCTATTGGATCCTATGTAAAATTTCCTGATTTGACTTACATTTTTGTTTTAGATCACCATATTTTCTAACACAGTAGTTTTTCCCCCACCCTTAGCCTGATACTCAGTCTTTTGGGCAATAAAGCAATCATATGAACTTTCTACATATTTTACTATTTTTCAAAGGGAAGAATATCTTTTCTTTCAAAAATCATTTTTCAAGTTAATTAGTTAGCATTAATACAGATTTTTCATTCTGCAAATCACCTTACAAGCCCATTAGCTATTGTGGTTGCTGTTGGTATTCTTGACTAGCTTAATTCTGCGGAACAGTGTACAGCACAAAGGGTTCACTCCAGGAATGAAAACTTATTATCTCACTCACCTCACAGGGATATATTTCAGCCAAGCAGAATTTCAGAGCAGCTTTGTTTGCCGATGGGTGAATGTCTGTCACTGAACTTGGCTTTTGATAGGGGATATAGAGAATTCTTGCAGAAAGGAAGCAGAAGATTGAGAGGGAAGAATAGTTTTGCTGAAGCAATAGAAAGTGCAATAATGGTGGGGGAAAGCGATATGCTGTTGATTTTTGCAGTTTATGTGGGGTAGAAAGGAACAGCTGGCATGTGACCCTTAGAGAAGTTTTTCAAGGTATTTGCTCTTTGCAGTGTGGAAAACTGACAACATTCAAGCCCCAAAGGGAAGAACCTTCAATTCTGCCCAAAGCCAGTAAATGCAGTGTCTGGTTTTGTGACCTTTTTACATGCTAAACTTACGGTTTTGCCTAAAGTGCTGGTTAAATTATAAAGGTCTGATTTTATATGCAGAAGTATAAATATTGAAATTAATGTTTTCATCAATAAGAGGGAATTCAGAGACATGAATATTCAGAAGCTTTGTTCAGCTTGCAAGAAGCTGCCCACCTGTAAGTGAAACTCAACTGAGTTTCCTGAATCAGACAAATTTCCCAGGTGAGGTTTTCAAATGCAATTTCCAGTAATTTCTCTGGTTTTGATTTTGGTAAGACCATCAGAATAGGATATATGTGGCATTTTTTGTGCCATTTGTATTTCCAATTTAAAAAAAATGTTTGCGAGAAGCATAGACTGTGACAGGCTGAAAGAAAACCATCCACTTTCTTCCCTAGGAGTTCAGACTTAGTTTACTTTGGGCTTTGGGCAAGGATTGCTGAAAGGTGCAGGTGACTGTTACTGAAACTTCTTCTCTAGCCTCAGTTCTTACTGAGTTTTTCACTCGAATTTGAGTGGTGTTTCTTGTTCCTATTTTCAGTGTTGTAATCCCTGAATTACCATTATCACTATACATTAGACCAGAGGGAGTAAGGTTTAGGCCTGCAGAGTCACTTAAGTATTTAAAGCTTTCCAAAGCCTTAATTCTATTTAAATCAGTTGGAGCTGGTGGGTAAAATATATTCTTGAACACAGAACATAAAACCTGCACTCTAATGTTAGAAAAAAATACCCCTATCACTTGTTTATTTATATTCTAAATATCTCAGGCTTTAAAATGTTAAACACTTTCTGCCAGGGTGCAGAAGCAAATTTTTCAAAGACTATTTTGACTTCAGTATTTAAAGCGCAGGAGGTAAAGCTGCTAGAAAAGCTGTTTCACATTAAAAGGGAGCACTACATTTAATTAAACATATTTCCCATATAAATGAAATGGTTTCTTTTTTCTCTAACATAAAACCTCAGTGAAAAGGGGAGAGAAAGTTGCAACAATATCAAAATGTTCTGGGAAGAAAAGTTTGTTTGTTGGTTGAAATTACTTTTAATTTTCATTTTGTATTTAGTTAGAAGTTAAAAAGCTGAAGGCAAAATCGTTTGTTTAAATGAAACAGCTATTAAAGGATCTTTTCATTTCCTGACTGAAAAAAAGTCTTTAAAGTGATATCCAAAGAAGCATCTGGATTGTATTATCTGTATCCCTTAGAAATAAGAGGACATAAGTGCTGGAAAATGCAGTTGAAAACAAAAATCTCTGACAGTTGTTCCAAGTTATTGTTTTTGGGGTTTTCTTTTCCCCAAGCCTTGTCTTTTGCCTGCAGGTTTCTTTCAAAAGCCCTGGCGTTTCCCTGGCTCTGAAGGTCAAACCTGGCCCAGGGGCACTGACACTGCCCCTCCAGGAGCAGCAGGATCATCTCCTCCTCTGGGTTGTTCTTGTGCAGCTGGAGGGTGCCCTGAGCTGGGGTCTTGCTGTGGCTGGAGCCCTTCCCTCTAGGACCTTAATCCAGGGGGAAAGCAACCAAGTTCCTAAGCCATTGCCCTCATTTCTGTCCTATCTGTTTAACTTTTGGCTTTTTACTGCTCTTTAGAAGGAAAAGGAAAAGGTTTATTTTGACAGGTGAAACTTCAATAAAAAGAAACCCTTTACATTCTCACTTTTAAAATCTTCCTGTATTGATTTGTCTTACCTGCTGTTTTATGCTCTTTAGTAGGTGAACTAATGGTGAAAACAAATTTATCATAATGTATGACCACTCAATGTGGAGATAAACAGGGATACAGCAGGCCCTGCCCAGGCTGTAGGGTATTCTCTTACATAAAAAAATGGGTGGTGGAATAACATTTCTATTTCTACATCTATTTAATATACTGCTCATCTGCCTAAAAGCTAATTATAGAATGATAGAAATAATTCCAAGTGACAGGTCTTTCTTCATTGCCATTACCATGTGCAAACACAATGAGCTTGCAAAGATTAACAAGCTCTACCATTTTGTAGTGATGGAGTTTGTCCACCTGCCAGCATCACTATTTTTTTCGCTAAGTGGGTCTCTCTAAGAGAAAAAGTGATTTTTGAAATCTCACTACCATTACTATTGTCATTAAACTAGTGTGAAGACATCTTGAGTGTGTGTCAATTCTCAGTTATTTTTGATACTGTAGCCCTGGGTTCTGCCTGTTAGTTTTACAGTGCCAGACTGGTAGAAATTAATGTACACACTGAAAATCAAATGCACAGTCTTGTTGTCAACACTAACACTGTTGAGAGCAGCAACCAATGCTGTAATATTTATAACAGGTCTGTCCGTGTACATGCAAATAAATTTGACAGATTGTGCAATTTATTAATGAAATGCTCAGTATCCTCGAAAAGCAGCTTTTAATAGATACTGCTCACAGAATTCAGCTATTTTTTTCCAAAGGAAGCAATGCATATTAGAAATCATTTGCTATTTCTGTGTGTAAAGCTCTTGTGGTTTTTTTTTTCCTGGCTCATTAGGGTATTAGAAGCTTTGTGTTCAAAATGAGGGGACTGTGCATTTAAGATGTTAGCTGATTTGGAGGGGTTTTTAAACTCATCAGCTGAGAATCTGTGTGGTAGAGCTTTTATTCCTCTTAGCTTATTATTAAAGGAGGTTCCCCATGTCCGTCTTAATTTTCCTTGTATTTCTAGTTCTCTGCATTACTGACCTGTCTCTATTCAATTCTTAGGTTAAATGAGACAGACAATGCTTTAAAAATATGTAAATTTCAGTCAGGAAAAAAAATTGTATTAGGAGTAATTAGTGCTGGGTATTTCCACATCAGATCCCATAAAGACAATGAATTAAGAAGATTTTAAAGATGAAAAATAATCACAGATCTTCATAAGGTCACCGAATATGTTGAGGACAGAAAGCAGGGCAGTTCTGACAGGTCTTGACTCAGCACTTTGCCCACAGCCTGCAGAGTTCTCACCTGACAGGGAGGGATCTGGTTTTAAATGTTTTACTTGCAGGCTTCAGAAAGCTCTTTTGCCCCACCTTTCCCAGGATAAACACCCAGATACAGCACCTTGATGGTTTAGGGAACTTCAGACTTCTTCCCCGCTGCATCTAGGTGTTAGGAGAAGTACTCTCGGCACCCAAAGTTTCTCGTGGCTGTAGTTCCTCTGTGTGCCTGGAGGTCACATCTTCAATGTGACATCAATGATATCTTCAATCCTGACAAAAGAGGATCAGAAACTTCCCTGCTGTGCCCTGAGGGCACTGCTGGCCTTTCTGTCCCTCCCCCAGCCCATGTCCCAGGAGCCGCAGCTCAATCCAGCCTGGGGCTATTGCTCTGCCCCAGAGGTGTTGCAGAGATGCCAGTCTCCAGCCCTGGCTCTGTGTGCATGCCTTGGATCTATGCTGTCAGCTGAACAAATACCATGTCCCAGAGCAGCACACTTATCCCCCTCAACAACTAGGCTGCAGGGAATCAGGCTGCAGCACAGGAGAGCAACATTCAGTAAATATTCTACTATCTAACAGTCTAGCTGCCTTGAGGAAACCAAAGGTATAGCAAAACTCATGTCATTCCTACCTATTCAGCATATTATTCCAGTCAGGGTCCTGAATTCAGACCAAATACCTTCCCAGCTTTATTAGACCCTTTATTGGTTTCCAAACCTGAAACTACACTACTAGGCTGTTGAATAAAATAGGACAGAGTTTGGTTTATCAGCATCATCTGGTTCTCCCTCAGATATTCAGAAGATATTTTCTAAGGACACTTAGCAAATCACACTCTGCAGGTCACATTGTTGAGAATTCCAGAGAATGGCACTAAATCATAAATGTCAAATAGGTCTCCAGGTAGCCAGATGGCAAGAGGGGTCAAATGGTGATGAGACATTGCTAGGAAAACCTGCTGTGTTGAAGGAATGTAGCAGTCTAGAGTGCTAGGGAGTACCTGAGTAGAAGATTTTAGGGGTTTGGTAACATCTACAGGTTAGGTTTAAGAATCTTGGTTCATTGTGGTTGCTACCATTCTGCATTTATTACCAAGCACAGCAAAACAAACTGTCTTTGTGAGTGGTCCCATATATTAGGACACAGAGATTTCTTTTAAAAACATTAATTTATGCAGACTAAAACCACAAAACCCCAGTGCAAGCAATTTTAAAAACACTTGGTAATGGTTTACTTGTCTATATACAATATATTATAAGTATTGTGTTCTGTCCCAGGTCTCTCCATAGGGTTGGCAGGTATGACACAGGGTGCACAGGAGTTCCACATCCATCTGGGACAGTAGCTGAAGGCCAGGTAAGGTATACCTGAATCCCACCCTTCATTTAGGAATGACCCAGCTCAGCCAGTAACAGGCTTAAACCAAAATAAGTAAATCCATACAGAGGTTTTTTTTTTACCTGGTTCTGATGAGATCTGCTGCTTACAAGGCTTTGCAGGAGAGAGCTACCAGAACTGTCTGTTCCCAGGCTACCTTACGTTTATGCTGGCTGGCAGACATTCAGTTCTTCCAGTCCTTCCCTAAGTGGCACGGAGCGAAGTTTGTGGCACACCACTTATGCCCACATTCACTTGTTACAGCATGTACTCTTTGGCACAGTAAACAAAGCAACCCCAACCTCCTCCCAGCTTTTGAGATCAGGAGGTGTGAGGGCCCTTGGAATGCAGACGGAAGCATTTTGGTGCTTTGTAAAAACTGAAGTCCCTGATCATAGATATGAAGAGAATGAAAACCAGCCATTGGAAAATCTGCAAGCTCCTGAAATGGCACAAGTCAGAAACGTGATAGACAGATGGAGGCTTGAAGTGACTGTGTTTGTGCTTTTGACTGACTCCTCATGACCTCATGCGCCAGGCCTCCTTAGTGGAGCCGGACATAACCCACTGACAAGCAGTGCTGCACAGCAGGGGCAGCCCCAGCACATTTATGAAATCTCTACCCATATGACAGAGCTAGGAACCCTGAAGGGCAGAGCTGAC
>JANPWX010000078.1:1356637-1415918 GCA_024734555.1 Trochalopteron elliotii | reverse complement strand
CCTGTTTAGGTATCTAACTCATACTATAAAATAATTTAGTCACTGTTATTGTAATGTTTTGTATATCTAAATTTTAAGGGTACAGGCACTGAGAGAAACCCATGATGTGAAGTTTAAGGCATCTGATTCTTCACAGGATGCTCTATGATGGTTAGATCCCAGGAAAGAAATGTGCAAATGCCAGCACGTTGGTTAAAGATAGCAAAACATAGCCAACAGGAAACACAAAGAGAAGTAAACAGAAGTCCAAAAAGTTATAAAACTTGAAATCAAAAGTGCTCTTCACAGGAGAACAGAAGAGAGAGGATTTGATCTTAGAAGTGTAGCTGATACAAATATATGCAAACATATTTCCCACAGCCTGTGTCCAGCCTCAAAAGGAGAGGGGTGCTAGCACAGAAGTCAGAAGGAGCACCTGGGCCAGCTTTCCTCATGAGAACAGACCCTGTCTGTGGGGTTTGGGAAGCATTTGTTCACTGTGGCATCCTGCACATCCTGTCATGCTGCAGATCCCAGCTACCCGACCCTTACAAAATCATCTGGCCTACCAAGAGTGTTGAGATAGAAACCAGCTAAAGCCCACTGGAGATGCCCACCCATCTAAAAGGTGCACTTCTAGTTTAGTTGCCCCATTTCAGTGGATATATTCAGTGAGAAAAATCTGGGACTGCATGCCTGGATACCTGGATAGACCTTAATGCAGGACGCACTAATGTATTACAGGCAGTTGCAAATTTAACATATTCACAGAAGATTTTATAAAATACTGTTTCACTGCCCTGTTGTTCAGTAAATGTGAGTGTGACTATCTTTCTGCAGGATGTGACCCTAATGGAGACAGTAAGAACAGTCAAACTAACATCTAAATCAGTGCTATTCAGAAAACATTGAAACATTTTGTTTCCTACTAACATGTACTTCAGTCCAAGAGCACAAGAAAAATGTCAAATGAATCATTTTTACACACTTCTTTTGAAAAATCCACCCCAATCATACTCTGATTTTTAAAAAACTGCATTTCTCTGAGAAAGCCATTCCAAAAAAAAAAAAAAAAGGCAAAATATCTCTAGTTTTCTTCACTATAAATATATGCTTCAGAAAAAAATTGGTAGATATCTTTCATTTATTTTTTGAAAATAAATAGCCTGAATTTATTTTATTTTTTTTTCTTTTAAAGAAAGATCATTGTAAAGTTGATTAATTTCTTATTGATTGGCTGTGGTTTAGTCACAGTCTCTCCTAACCTAAATGGAATCAAAAATATTTCTTTTTACAATGGAATTTTGTTTGAAAAAAAAATGAAAGTTCTTCTCACTTGCCGTCAGGAGCTCTATTAACATAATGTTTGTTCAATGCACAATTGCTTCTCTAACATAGTTATTACAGCAATAACTCACTGAGGATGTATGAGAATAATAACGTATGTTTAAAGAAGGAAAAGCTGCTAAGAGCTGCAAATTCACGACACCTGATGGGATCTTTAAGGTTCTGAAACAAAAAAAAATAATAGGAGCAGGTGGGAGTTGGATGTTGTGTTGCAAATGTTTGCCTGAATCATACAGAAGAAAAAGCAGGGAACTCAGCACAGGTCTTACTGATCTCTGGTTTCCCTATAGCTATTTTTATCCAGCTACACATATTCTAATACAAGGACATATATAATACTCCTGCCTCTAGCACTACTTATTAATTTTATTTTAAATAGTCATGGCTTTAAAAAAAAAAACACAGAGACACAATTTGTTTTGGACTAGAATATATGCATTCTTCTCTCAGTATATATACTAGTATACTAATACTTTTTCTTCCTCAGCTCCTGACTGTTTCATTCCTCTTTATCTTGTAGAGGACTCAAAGCATGAACACCTTTGTCACACTGACCATGAAAGAGGAAAACATGAACTTGAATTCACTCAAATGGAAAAGAAACTAGGAATCTCTCTTCATCATTCATTTTCTGGGAAAAAGGTCTATCCAATATGACATCCAGTGTGATATGGATAGAGTCTTCCTTTCTTTACAAAGAAGAAAAGTGACCTCATGCTGTTTTATTCAGAAGCAGCAGTCTTGTGCTGTCCTGGTGGTACCTGTCAGCTGAGCAGAAACCAGGCTTCTAGACTGCTAAACAGCCTAATCTCAGAAAATGGGATTGAGGGCCAGATATGTTCCTGAGATCTGTGCATTTTTGACTCAGCCTCCAAGGTGCTCCAGTCTCCCTCTGTGCTTTAAACCACAGGGCCCAGCTGCAGGGTTTGGATTTTATCTGGGACAAAGACAAGTTCAGCCCCCATCTGCAGAGCATGTGAAACTTTTCCTTGGATCCACACTACCTTTCCTCTTGGCTGACTGATGCCACCCCTTTGGCTAAACAGTACTTAAAGAAGAATACTTCAAATCTGGGGAAGACAGAGTCTGCAGAGCTCCCTGAATGGTCCTCAAAACTTCAACTTCATCCCAGTCAGTTTCTTCACAGCCCTGACAACAGTGGCAGACAATGTCTCTGCCATTATTTCCAGATCTTCCTTTGGTGTTTCTCCTCTCACAATAAATCCCTGGTTCTCCAAGGCATCTATCTGGAAGGTCTTAAAATTTAAGTGTAGATATGTTGAGGCTCTTCAGGTTCTTTGCACACATGGCACATTGTCCTGACAAAGATGCCTCCTTCGCACCACAGCTGCTGCTGTGACATTGATAATGTAGGGCTCAAATTCAGAATCAATGAAATTTTGCACTTCTCTGCAGTTGCTCTGCAAATGGTAGAAATTTTAGCTAACATGAGACTACCCACTTTATTTTTTCCTTTTACAGTCTGAAAAATATGCAATATGCAGCGAGCCTGCATTAACTAATTCATCAGGATAACATAAATTTTGCTAATTTAAAGGATTAATACAAATTTTTATACAGAAAATATAATCCTGTTGAGGTGCAAATTACTTCAGCAACTTTTGTTCCCCAGGAAACACCAGTGTGGAGATCTTTCAAGAAGCCATATTATATGCTAGAATAGCAGGTGATGTCAGCACGGCTGTGTGGCAAGACTGTGGGTGTCTGGAGCTGATGGAGAAGCTCCAGAAGCTTGCTTTTGTCACTTGACTGGGGTGGAAGGAAGTTCACCCTCCTATTCGTATTGATTCTGACAGAGGCCACATCCAAATGTTTAAAAAATTGGCTGAAGTAATTGAATTTGCTGAGGACAACTGAACACTTATTTTCAGCCATTCATTCTCATGCTGGCTGGGTTTTCTAAACTACCTGCCAGGAGAAAAACAGCCCAGAACACCCATTTAACACAGCTGTAAGGAAAAAGTCTTTATTATGACAAAGTTTGATATGCGAATTTCTGAAAACTCCAGGACATGGCAGAGCCTCAAAAATCAATCTTTGATTTTAACTTGGCTAGGTCTGATATATAGTACAAACCCTCTCCATCTGATCTTAACAGTCTGCTTTATTTTTCTTGCCCACGCACAAGGACAGTTCTCATAACCTGACAAATTGCTGAGCACCACCACTAGATCTTGTCTGGTGTGGTAGTCATGCTCCTGATAATTTCCTAGTGTTTTACCCAGCTGGAGGGGAATTTGACCAGGATGATAACTACTGAGGAGCAGTCTTCCAAAATTCCTGGTATTATCCATTGCCTTCCTACTACTGGTTGCCTGTGAGCCTCACAAGAGGCTTGTTGGGCCAGGAAGAACTGACCATCTTCCACGTTGTCCTGACTGGAGGACAGAAAAGGCTGGTTAAGCAGTCAGCTCTGCTGGTACCAAGTACTCAGGACTGGTGCAGTCAGATAATCTCTATTAAAAAGATAAAATGAGGACCTTACACAATGCATTTAAGTCAGGCTAATATTTACCTCTAAAGAAGTTAAATTCATATCTCACCAAATAACAATGCCTGGAGCTCCCAGGGCATTCTCTCCAACCATGTTAAAAAGATCTTGCTACAGTGAAAAGAGTAAAGATAGGTTAACCTATCTAATTTTACCCCAGATTTAGGTAAAATTATCTTTACTCTTTTCCTAATAAAATACTCTTTCTCACCTAATCTTTATCTAAAATTAACCTAACACTGTCAGGTTAATTCAGAATTTCACAGATTTTTAAAAGTAATCCAGTGGTATGTTACGTGGCTTTCTCTCAGACTAGGGCTTCATTCTGGCCGCTATGAACTGTATTTTATTCTGGCTAAAGGTTTGCTATCTAGACTACAATGAGTATTATATTGAAGTTGCAAACTTAGGTACTACCTGAGATGTTGGTAATATGGAAGTGAATAAACTGGGAGAAAGAAAGCATTTTAATCCACTTTGATGCAAAAATTTAATCACAGTTATTTGATAACTCATCAATTACTAGAAGCAACTTAAATCCTTTCATCAAAGTGGGATTTTTCACACGAGAATTTCCCAAAACATTGCCTCAGTTGTCTTTTTGTTGATAAGGGGGAGGAGAAATCCATTTTGCTATGTCAATCAGTTGTTTTCCAGTCACTCTCCAATTTGAAAGCTGTGATTCCAAAGACATTCATTGTTCGTACTCCTTTTCCTAGGATCTCATTCAGATTCTTATAAAAACCTAGAAAAAGCAACCCTAAATAGGCCCACACTATAGGAGGGAAATACCAGCATTGTGCTACCTTAAATGAAAAAGAAAATGCAACTCTTGGCAAATCTTAAGAATTTCAGTTACAATATTCTTTCAAGTTTACATTCTTTCTAGTTTTGTTCCAGAGAGATGTCTTTCACTGTCCTTCTCATAGAGCAGGCTTAAGGAGAAGATATTTGGTGTTTGGATATTTATCCTTAATTTGAACCATGACTAAGGATCAGCAACAAGTGAATTGCTATGCCATAAGCACAGAATTTAAAAGGCCATTGATAAGCAAGTGACTCCCTAGACAACATCACTGATTTAGGGGAGTTTGAGAGCTGCAGTACATCAAGAAATTACTTGATGTGAAAAAAAACTTCACAGAGATATGTTGCCTGAAGGGGATAAGAGGCAGGAACTGGACAAAAAAATGGCAGAGGATGAAAAAGCTATTGATGTCTCACTATCCTCTCCTTGCAAAGCTAAAGAAGAGCAAGCTGGGTAAAACCACCAAGGCAGTTGTCACTGTCTCTTTTAATGTCTTCAAGAGTAAGAGAAGTGAAGCCCCTTGCTGGGAAGTGTAGTGGGTGAGAAATGCAGTGATAAGGGAATAGTGAGACCTAATAGAAGAGGGAGCTAATGCTCCTTCTCAGACAGGATGCCAACTTCAGATTCAGGACCTGGGATGAAAATTCAAACATAGCCTTGAAAACAAATACAGCTCACTTACTAAACTCTGAAACAGAAACTGGGGTCTGCTGGTAGTGCAGTCACTACAGGTGAGAACAGGACCAGGGCAGTGACAGACAAATCATGCTGCTTTTTCACAGGAAATCTACTGCCCTCATCCAGGTTCTGGGAGGATGACCAGAATCACATTTAAAAAGGCCTAGGGTAATAGACTTACCTCAAAAATACTGTTATGTGTGTGTTTGTATGTGTTCAGCTGATGTCAGCAGTACTCCTCTGTTCTGGGGCACCATTGGCCTGGAGCAACATAAGTGGTATGGGACTAAATTAAATGGTTTTGAGGTAGAGGCATGCAACTTTCCAATTTTCCATTCTTATGCACACTGAACAAGTTGCTAACATCTCTGCCTCAGTTTCCCTTCTAAAAAAAGGGCAGGTATCTGGGGATTAGTGATTGCATACCTGAGCAGAAGAAAGTACATGAGGGAGGATAATTGTATTAACAACCTCCTGTGTACTACATCAAATTTCTGAAATCCTTTTAATCCATTCAAATACTTGCTTGAATACAGCCTAGTTAGGAATTAAAGCAAAAAGGAAAAAAAATATTAAAGGCTGTGGTTTTTTTCTTCAGAACATTGCACTCTTTAAAGCATGTGGATAATTAGCATGAACCAGCAGGGCTGGCCCAAGTAGGAGGTTTTCCATCCTGATGCACCATCTGCAAGGATGGTTAAAGGATAAATACAGCCTACATTGTTCCAGCAAAAACTTCCAATAGAGAGAACTAATAAAGGCTCCTCTCTATAGCCTAGTCAGGTATACATAAATACAGCAAAACATAACCTTGGGATGCCATGGAGGAAATCCCTATGGATTCATTCAACCTAAACTGAGAACAAGAACAAAATGTTTTTGACTATTTCCAAGGGGTTTCTAAATGTCAATGGAAAGATACAGGGCTGCAAAGCTATTCTAGAGGCAGGAAAATTCACTGTTCCTCAAAACTTCACTCTTTGGGCAGGAGCCAGTGTAGTTCTAATCATGGAAACTGTAATTATGACAGTCAGGGTATAAGTAGCATTCCCACAGACCTTTTGGTTTGTTTTCCTTCCTAAAGCAATTGTTTCCTTCATTAAAGTTTTTGCACTTTCTTCAAAGGAAATTGATAACATTCAACATCATTTGCTGAAATATTCCCTCCCCTTTCAGTTTCCCGGAGTTTCCTCTGTAGACACCTTTTGCACCACAGCTGCAGGCCCACTGAGGTCTCCAGTCTGTGACAGCTACCCCAGTGAAGACCTCAGCTGGGATATAATCATTCATGCCATGCCTTTTTTTCTGGATGGGTTTGAAAATTGATGTTTTAGGGCATGCCACCATTAACATGGATTTCTTGTAATGTGCCTGCCCTCTTGCTTTAGCTAGGGGGCTTCAAATCATATAGAACATTTTCAGGTTCAGTATATTGTACCTCAGGAAGCACAGTTTTGTCAGGCATTCCAGGAGTCTTGGAAGACCTACTCTCCCAGACTGGTGGTCAGGCTGATTTCAAAGCAAGAGAAGTCCAGATGAGTGGTATTTGCAGCCATTCCAGAGGCTGAAAGGTGAGCAATAACTGTGTTCCATTTCCAGGGAGTACTTTCAGAACTTAAGAGATGACATTGGGCAGATCTCCCAGTTTGTCTGTAGAACATAACAGAAGAGTTATTACTATTAATTCCATACATAAATATATGAATTGGTATCCGTCAATTTTAAGGCATCTACTATGCTAACACTGAAGAAACAAGGTGAGCACAATCTAACCCAAACAAAAGGGGGAAATTCCCAGGCAAAGTAAATTGGTGTAAGTCTGGAAGCTGGCATACCACAGTCACTTTTCTCATCAATTAACTGAGGGTGTTGCCATCACTTCAGTGGGCCCCAGGATATCTTAGTGACTGTGACTGTTGTAATGGAAAGCCTGATGAAGACATGGTTTCCTTATCATTCAAGCTTTCTCAATAACAACCAGCATGACTCTAAAATCAGACCTTGGCTTTTATCACCATCTTCACAATTTCATGAGCATCCCTGACGTCTCTATGCAATTCCAGCCAGAGATACTCCAAATTGCTCTAAACAAGCACATATATTTCATTGTCATTATGCAGTACCATAAAGGGACCCAAGTTCAAACCCTTGATAGCAATAAAGCAGATACATGAACACTTGTTCTGAGCTATTTATTGGCCTGACTGCACAATCACATGTAGCTAGTGCCTTCTAGACCATGTCTGATATCTCTGAACAGCACTGCAGTGTGCACTGTGGACTTTGTAGCTAAGGCCTGTGCCACTACCACCAGCAGCATCATTAATCACAAGGTCCCTACAGCAAAACCTACATGCTTATATGTAAGAGAGAGAGTCTTATCAACTCCAAGTTCTCCCCTGCATTCAAAACCCTGCGAAAATCCCCCACACTTACACAATCAGCCATCATGGATTTGTATTTGAGTTCTATTGTTGTTCTCCTTTCTCAGTCCTAGCCTACTTTTTTATCTCTCCTAGGATTGTGACCTACTGGTGGGGAGGATCACAGGTGTCATATGGGCAGCCAGGCTGTTACATATATACTGCTGCGAATAGTGTAGCTGTTCTATCCTTCCTTTCTCTCAAAACAGAAAAATGGTGACGAATATCTATGCACCTGAGGCACTTTTATGGGCCTCCCCAATCCCCCATTTTTCGGTAATTTTAGCATAGACCTAGCATAACTAATTTCATCAAAACCATCAATATCCAAGGTAATTAACCTAGGTATTTTTAATAAGCCTTTGATGCTTCTAGGATATAGTTTTCTGACTGTCTGTGGCACCAGATTGTTTTAGAGCATACAAGGTGTGCCTGTTGCTCCTGCTGACCAGGCAGATCATACACAGGGCCAGTGCAGTATGGGGCAGACACTGCAGAATTGAGTTTTTTGTAAGAGAATCTTGCCCCATGAGACTCACAGTACATAGCAAACCCAGGTTTTCAAACTCACTACCCACATACCCACAAGTGCCATACCAGCATTACTGAGCCTTTTAGAAAATGGTGTTAAAGAAAATTAGCCTGATTTTCCTGATCATCTCTCAGAAAGTCCATACTAGAAATCAAACTTGGCAAAGACATTCAGGGCTTGTCAGCATTAGAGGGAGGCCAAACTGAATATCTCACCAAAAGGCTGCACAGCCAAAGCTGGAAGATGGTGAGCTTGCTCTTTTGAGGAGACAATCAACAAAAGGACCACCTTTAGAGAGGCAAGCTGCCCCATAGCTGCAGAGAGATGGAGAAAAGGGACAGGGACCTCCTGCCAGCCCAGAAGCCCTGCTCCTTACACCAGCCCATGCCTGGGATCAGCATATACTTCTGGCTTTCCAGGAGGGTTCCATGGAGGCTGCAGCACTGCTGACCAGCAGCTTTGACAAGAAAAGGATGGAAAATGCAGACCTTGCTGTGCTGGAGCACTATTGCTGAGCACTGCTCTTGCACTTCACAGAAAATCTGAGCTGTAACAAAATCCTGCCAGAGGGCAGCAAATCCCTACAATTGCTCCTTTTTCACATTGTGATTCTAAACTGCAGCGAGTTTCCCCATGAAAGCTGTACGATCATCCTGCCCCTCTCCTTCCATGTTTGTACAAACTGGTCCAGGGAGGTGTCACTGCCTGTGCTGAGCACATCCTCAGGTGATTTACATCCTATTCCAGAGAGCACTTCCCACACAGAACTTCTGTCATTTGGCACAAGCACAACAGTGTTGTGCACTGGCAGATGCCCTAGGCCACCTCATGGCATCACACCAAAACCCATGGGGCTCACTGAGGCTGCTCTTCCTGGGATTTGCCTAGCACTGGGAAGGGGGGAGGCTCAGATCTCCCACACTGTGGGTTCACACATCTCCCCTCAGGCAGGACTGGAGCACAATTAGCCCTAGGATTTACTTCATGCTGAATATACTGATTTGCTGCTCCAAAGTCCTCTGAGCTGGCACATGGCAAAGTATCAGCAAACTGAAGAAAATTATAATAATAAAAATCAGCAGCAGCAACAACATAACAAGCACAATAATATCATTATGGGCTACTGAAGACTGCAAGGGAGTGGCAGACCACCTTGGTCCCTGAAAGAAACCTTTCCTGGGGAACTTAACACAGAAAGGTATTTGCAGGAGCTCTATTGTTAAGGAGGAAATAGTTGCTCTTTTTTATTGTGTGATGGCAAATCATTGATTTCTGACTTCTAATTTTATTCCATTTGATTCATTTAGCCAGAACAGACTTAGATGCTCCATCTGAGAACAGTCTCTGAAGTCACTTGTTTGCAACATGCAGAAGGGATGTGCCTGAGCTCTGCTCAATATTTTTCCCTTTCCCTAGACTTTTAAAATTTGCTTTCAGTTGTGCAGGATTGCAAAAAAAAAATCCTGCTCTTTTTGCTTGGTATTTTTTTTCACCTGTATCTATCAGAGTTGACAAAACCCAGAATATCCTTTCTGCTAACTAAATTTTTCTTTGGCAAGGGGAACACAGAGGCAGCCCATCTTGGTGTCCAGCTGACAGTGAAAATGCAGAGTGGAGAGCAATTTCCAATACAGAGAAAGTAGAAACTGTGTGTCATTACTAGGCAGCAAACACCTCTAGCTAAGACTAAGCAAAATCAGCTTTAAAAAGGCAGTTCTGAAATGACAACACATAGGGAGAAGTACTTGAACCAGAACAAAAGATGCTGCTGAAAAAAATAGGTGGTGAAATGATAAGAAAATGAGTAAGCATTCATCAGTTGATATAAACCCTGTATCTCTCTCCCCCAGTTAATCTAGAACACAGGAATGCAATTTTCAAGCTTTATCATCTATCTTGTAACAGAAAACTTATTCCGATGTTACAGTATTCATATCAAGGGATTAGAAAAATTACAAATTATGAATAAAGACAATGATATTTTCTCCTCTTACAACAATATGGCATTGACAGGGCACAACCTTGATGGGCACTTTCAACAGGCAAGCCAGTTGCCAAATACTCTTATCAAAGACAAGAATGTTTTTAGAAAGAAGAATTTTCACAACCACAGAGATCCAATAAAATCCCTGGATTTTTACAAAATAATCCTTTTGTTGACTTCTTATCAGCAAAGCTGAAGTTGATACACTCAGAAGTCTGATGATGGAATGAGTTTTTTTCAAGTGGAAGTCATGCTTTCAGCAGTGAATCTTGCTGTCTGGGCTGGACCCAGATTTGGTGGCAATGTGCCTGAGGGCTGGTGACAAAGGAAATGACCTCGAGAGCCACAGAGCTTGCAGCAGCCTCAGGGAGGGGGGTATGGCAGGATGTATTGCTGCTGTCTCTCCACTTTTCTTCATATGGGTGGAGGTTTATTAGATCAAGGCAAGTGATTTGCCTCACTGAGATTCTGCAGAGTATCTGTTAGTAAATGCAGGGGATGGAATATACAGCATAGCAGTAATAAAAATGGAGAAAATAATAATTATGATAAAAATGGGTGATGGATAATAAAAATGGACCCCATCTCACAATTATTTGCCTGACCCAGTAACACTGATGGCTGATTATAGCCAAGATTCAAACTCTTTTAGTACAGTGGTTCACTGATCCTGATGGAGGTGCTAGGAAACCTGAGCACCGTTAACTGCTGAGGGACATCTCAAAATTAGGGCAGGGCCTAATTACACCTGACAGTGGTCCAGCCTGGGAGACTAGACTCATGCTCAGTCCTAGCAAAAGGCAGATGGTTTGATGGATTGATTCAATGCCCACTGAAATATCCATAGAAGCAGTCCTTATACTTAGCTTGTACTTTCCTTATGCTCTTGATGCTAGTGACTGGGTTATTTTATGGCATACACTGAAATAATCACAAAACTTCTTTGGCCCATGCCCAGCCTTACAAGGTCCTCAGCAGTCAATACCACAGTGTTCCACCTGTTTTAAGCCCAAAGGTTTTCCAGAACCTGCCTTTTCCAAAGATGGTAGCCTTTACATTAGGAGCTATATTTTACATGCTTACACTATAGAGTCAGCACAGTGGTCTGAGTTCTAAAACAGCCTGAGTGGGCTGCATTGCTCCTCAATTGTCTTCAGGGGGTATAGCACATTAAAAATTATATGGATTACAGCATGTGAACACCAAGAAGTTTCACATTCTTTGAGGGTACATCAGCCTCAAGATATAAAAACTGTGTTCAGGAGTTGGCTTCAGCTGGCTGCCAGGATGCCCAGGCTTCCTGCCACACTGCTCATTCAAAATAGTAGTTCAAAATACCCACACTGCAAAGAGCAGGAGATGGGGCATGTTCTCAGAGGACCACAGTCCAGCATAGCCAGCCACCTGACTTCAGGTTGCCTCAGAAAAAATGTAGGAGCCCATTTAAAAACATCAGAACTGCTTGGGCTCTCCCTCTGCCTCACTGCTTATAGTATTTTAAATTGTGCTGAATTGTTTTTTTTGAGAAGCATCTTTCCTCTCTGCCCACTTTCCTAATGCAATTGTGAGGCAAATCCTAACTGAAAACTAAACTAGTGACGCTTAATGTTCCAAGCATGTTCTTCACATAGAAATTAAACAGAAGGCTAGCCCTGTGCAACAGAAAGGAGTTGACCCTCCTCCCACCACCTTTCCTGGGGTTCAGCAGAGTTATTGTGTATTTGAAGTAGGGTAAGATTGGCTCCCAAACTGAGCAGAACAAGCACCCACCCACACAGTGGAGTGATTACAGCTTGCACCCAGCACCAGCAGATATGGGTGACATTCCTCTCTTCCTACTCCTACAGACTAGATGTAACATAACAACAACAAAAAAGTTTGATTTTTTCATCCCCACCAGCTGAGAATTAGATTAGAGATAAATGTTAGTGTTGCAGAAAATACAACAATTCAGTATTGTCAGTCTGAGGGATTATTGCAATTATTTTGAGCCGGGGGTCGTGTAAATCTTGGTAAGCCTCATGTATGGATGGAGACTTTGAACAAACCTAATGAGCCTCCCTCAGTGGCCATGCCCTGTACTGCCTTTCCCTCTAGCTCTCATCAGCTGTCACAGGACCTGCTGCCTCACTGCAAGGAGCACAGAGGGGTTATTTTGAGGAACAGCTACTGACAGTCCTTACAACAGCTGCTGGGTGCTGGGAACTAATGGACAAATGCCAGTCTAAAAGAAAAATTCCAAGACAGAACAAAGCAAACATGAATATTTCATGCCTGCTTTTCAGCTACTCCAAGTCTATGATGATAAACCATCTTACAGCAGATGAGGATGTGCCCCTTTAAGAGTGGGGAAATCAAAACAAAATTAAAACAGGATATTGTTTTCTGGTGAGGTTAATGTGAAAAGTGAGGTGGTTCTACCACTCAAATTATTATTGTCAGTGAAATCAGGTTGGCTTATTATTGAATCCAAGTATGCTCACACCTGAGAATTGCTACTGAGATATGAATACAACAGTGGTGCTTACATATCATTACTCCTTCTAAATCGAGGTGTATCAGTACCTGAATTCCTATGGAGGCCCAGAGAGAATTTGTCTCATTCCTCCCTACTTCTAGGTTTAGAAAAAAATGCCCAGATTCCACACCATAATGTTTGATGTTGACACTTAAGAAAAGAATACTTGTCCAAGGAGCAGTCCAAAGCTTCCAAAGGACTTCACTGCATGCCTGTATTAATTAATCAATCCCATACAAAGAGCATCACTGTCCATTGTAGGTACTCAAGATCTCTGGGATCTTTGGGCCTGACTCAGTTCTACAAAGCTTGAGGAAGCACCTTTGACACAGCAGTGAGTGGCCTGCACTGGCCCTGCCTCTGTGCTGTCCCTACCAAGGCCAGCTTGCATCTTGCCTGGGGCCAGTGTTCCCCCATCCCTGGGTCCAACTGGAAGAAGATCAGAATTGTCACTAGGGCCTGTGGTGTCCCATGTAGGGAAATCCTGTTTCAAACTCTCCTGCCAGTGCTTTGGATATTCCCTGTACCTGTGGAGCTAAGACAGCACAGCAAGGGAGAGGCAATACCTGCCATGAGCCTTTTTTAACACTTCCATTGGGAGCCATGTGCAGAAATGGAGAGGCAGATCCCTTGGGCATTAAAATGTTGACTTCTCCTCATGGTGGGAACAGGCCAGAGCAGCCACACATGAAGGGCAAGGGTAACAACACAAGGTGAATGCAAGTGTCAGCTAAAAAACCAGCTGAGCCACTGACCATACTGCTGTCCAGGAGGAAGGCATCAGCCCTGCAGGGTTTCCACAGCACACAGGGCATGTGGACACAAAGCCAAGGCAAGGAGAACCTTCAACAGAGGGAAAAACTAAATGCTTTTAATTCTACCATGCAAACTCAGCATTGGAAGGAGCAATACAAGAAATGCTCTTACTAATGTGCTGTCTAATTGACTGAGAAGGTTATTACTACCACGAAAACAAAGATCATTTCTCCAAAACTTGTCCACAAATATTAGACTTCTTGACTGTCTGAGGAAAAAAAGCAGGATCAATACTCTAGGATGCTTTTTTTTGTCATAGACATCAGAGAGTGCCTTAAATAAAACTAGGAAAGTTCTTGCTGTAATGGGAAAATGACAAAGGAGCTCTGACTTCCTCTGAGAAAACAGGCTGCCTGCCAGTGTGTTAAATATCACTCCAGTCAAAAAATAAATAAAATTTTTGGAGAGGCCAAATTTAATGTTGAAATAGAAGCAGCCATATAAGTGAAGTTAAAAATACTGTCATTTGAAATTATAGAAGTCTGCCTAGTTTTATCTTGTTAGATGCTGTTAGCTTCCTTTATAAAAGGGGTTACATAATAGACATAATCCATGCAGCAGTGCAGGCCATACATGCCAGGCTATAAGGTTATGCAACTGCTCCAAGCTTGCTCATGCCAGGCAGAAAAACAAAGTCTCACACCCCTCAGAACTGTTCTACTGCTTCTGAGTCAATCTCACAGGCACAAACATTGCAGTATGAACATGCATACTCTCATTTAGATGTGCATGTAGATATATATGGATATCAACACAGATTCACACATCCCCTTGTTTTCTTATTACAGCTTAAACAAGGTATTCCTTGAATCAGAAAAATGCCATTGTGGAATTACTCTGTGGACATACAACAGGGGATAATCTGATATGTTGTAACTGTTAAAAGCAGCGAAATTAACTCTCAAAGTTAAATCAGACTTAATTTGGGAAGCCACTGAAGGAATTCTCCCCTTTCCTAATGGGACCTCTAGCTGCTCCTTACCGCCTCATGCTATGGTATGTGGCAGGCACATGGTACCATGGCTGAGTGAGAACTCAGTGGTTTTTAATTCATTAAGCAATATGCAACAGAATTGTTTTTCCTTAGGCTTTTAGAAGGATAGAACTTTTGTATCTGAGAAGCTGCACTGTTCCCAGTATGGTTCTTCAAAGTGTACAGAATATCATTTCCAACCTGTTTTTAGAGTGACCTGTGTTTGCAAACACTCCCACCCCCCACCCTCTGAGTCTGGCACAGATTGACAGGAAATTATTTTTCCTGAAAAGTAAAAAAAAAGGAAGTTGTGGCTGCCCCAGCATCTTAAGCATATCAAAGTTTCTTTGGCAAAAAACTTTCATATATATCCTTATTGTGCATGATGTGCAAATTTAATTCATTATCTACAACAAATGGTTTCAGTGCAAACTGATTTTTTTTAATTTAAGCAGCATTTTTTTAATCTTATCAAGGCATTTTAAAAGAAGATGTGTATACAAAAATGTATTTACGTGAATTCAGTGGTACAGATAAAACAAATCCAAACTGGTCTGAGGTTTTATTCTGTTGGTTTCATTGGTGAGAGCTGTTAGCTCCTTTCCAAACAATCCTATCATTCCCGTTTTTACAAAGCCACTGACCCCAGCCAAGAACACTGCACTTGGAAAAAGCTGATGAAACAAAAAAAAAAAAAATCCCATGATTGTGTTCAGCTTGAAAGCCTTTCTCATCTTTTTTCAATCTTAAGACTCAGTGGCAAAAGGGTACTTCAGAAAACACATTAAATATCCATGTTCCTGAGCTGGGCCACGCCAGGAGAGTTTTACTTGTCCTGACTTTGGCACCCTGTGAGGCACCAAGGTCTGGGCTGGTGACTGCAAGGAGCCCTCAGTTTTGGGGGAGTCCAGCAGGTTCCCTGGCATGGCAGTGTCCTCCTCCTTGGAGGGATGTGCTGCCTGCTGTTGCCCATGGAGGCAGGGAGGAGGGCAGGGGCTGCCAGGCACTGCCCCTCCCCTGCCACACAGACCCAGGGCACGGGCTGGGTGAGCCATGACTGATCTGCCAGCTGCATACCAAGGCTGCTTACTCACAATGTATTGTCTTGGGTGACAATACTCAGTTTATGGCTTTGTTACCACTTCCTTGTGGGTTTTGTCCACTTCCTTAGTGCTGACTCAACATTATGGGCAGGATGATGTGAGTCAGATAGAGGAATTAATGTGACTTTCAGAAAAAAAAGCATTGTGGGAAAGCACCTGTAATTTTTACAAGGGGACATTTTACCTGGAGGGTTTCCCAATCCAGATCAGGTCAAGGGCCCCTGAGCAGCTGTGCCAGCAGAAGCAGGGAACAGGACACCTTGACAGATGGATGGGAGGGAGAGGAAAGTTTGGGAGCGGAAAGAAGATGCCAGTGGCACCTGAAGCTGGTCAAGTTGGAACCACAATCCCACACATTTACCAGTCAGACTGAAGTGGAACAAAACGGGTCCCAGGCTTTCTATATTTTAAGAGTTGCTCAAAATAAAATTTTACTAAGTGCAAAACCCAACTGTGGTGAGAGAGAAATAGGAAATGAGCATAGTATTTCCCCAGATTTCAAAGTTTTTGAGTACTAAATCAGAAAATTATAAAAGCTGAAAGCCTGTCAGTGTGTTGGTATTGATTATCCTCAGCTAATTAGACAAGTCTACAGCACAGCATTTGGGAATGAACTGGGGTCTGGGTCCATGATCATCGTGAAGAAGATGTGGTTCAGATGAAATAAATCAAACTCTTATTTCTGTTGTCTCTGGAAATCAATATCTATTTCCCAGGATCAACTATGGTTTAAGAACTGGTTATAGCTAAGGACATCATTGTAAAGGTTCTCTGCTGCTTTAAACTCTCCCTTTTCCAATAGTTGTACTACAGATACAAGCTGGATCGTGTCGCTCCAAAGACTGAACCATACAACCTGTATTAAGTGAACCAATTAGTTCAAAGTTGAATTTTAAGAGTAGTATTAATTTAAGGGTAACTGAAGGAAAGAATTGCTTGTTACCAAGGTTTTGACTATATGTCATGTTTCTCTATGTGGTGCATGCTCTGTGGTCCTGCCCAGCATCAGTTTGCAGTCAACCTGGCATGATCTCACCCTGGATTCTCCCTGCTAAAGGGCACTAATGTAGCACCAACATGGTGACCCTCTCCCGGAAGGTGACCCATTTGTGGAGATAAGGAATCAAATACATCCTAACTTTGGTACTGGCTGGTGTAGTTGGTGGTCTCACATGGGGACACTCAAGACATGAGATACCTTACATTCATATGTGCAACTTCTACCTGTCCTCAGTCAGCAGCAGAGCTACCTCCAACTCCACCTCTTCCAGGGACGTTGTCACAGGGTAAATGTTGTTTTCTTCACAAAAGAAAGGGCTCTAACTTGGTGAAATAGAAAAGAAATTGTAAAATTGCAGTCACTTAGATACTTGATTCCCTAAATAATTATTAAGAACCCTATACCAAATTCTGATTTTGCTCTTCTACCTAAGACAATCTAGTGATGCAGATACAGAATGGGGCTCACAGCTCTTCACAGAAATATGTGACCCAAATTCAAAACCCTTTGTACCCAGGTAGATGCACTATCACAGACATTACACATTCTTCTGTGTGAAATTGTGCCCTAAACTAAAGAAGAACCACTGGACAAATTCAGACCTGACATAAACTGACAGAGCCTTATGTACTCGTACAGGTCTCTACCAGCGGTTCCTCATACAGGGTATACATCACAGTCTGAATCATGAACATGGACATTTCACCCGCAGCATTTGTTTAGTTTGCATAAATTTCCCACAAATTACCAGAACTTTAGCCCATGAAGACCTTATGTCAGTTTAATTGAATTTATGCTACCCAAATAAATCATCTTAACATCATTTATTTATATTTTTTGTATTTATAGTATTATATTTAACTCTCAGCATCATTTATTCTTATAAGCATACAGAAATAATGAAAACACTTTATGAAGTGACGCATAACATTTTATAAACACATTTCACTGACACAGTGCATAAACATTATAACATTTTCACTTCGGGTCTATGGGACAGCATTACACAAACCAGGAGCATCCAATTTAAATAGAGAGTGACATTGATGACAGATATATAGCAAAACTGGGCTAATAGTTTCTATGCTCTCAAAGAGCATAGAAACTTTACACTAAAGTAGGTGTAAGTTCCCTTGAAGTTTAACAAAATCTGAACTGAATAAGGAAGCTAAAGCAAAATATATCTATACCTATATCTGTTAACATAGATATAAGTATTTTATAAGGTAAACACAGTAACTTCAATTTAAAGGTTTAGCTCTTAATAGCTGTCAGTTTTTCTAAACTTCAGTTTAAATCCTTCCTCTCCCCCAACAAAATAAGGAAGTTTTTTACCTTTACTTTTGCTGTCATCCATTGCTGTTACACATTACAAAGCAAAAGGTCAGTGGCAAAGCTCTCCTGGAGCTTCTCAGCACATGACATGACAATGACTCACCATAGGCCCCAAGTCACTCAGTCTCTACTTAACTGAAGTATGTTCAGTTTCAGTGTCTAGGTTTAAAGACAGCCTTAATATCCACTGCAGGTCTGTAATGAGCTCGATCTTTGGTTCAAGTGAATCTGAACATCACCTTTCACATCAGCTGTGAATCTGCTCTGGGCAAAGCAAAGACAGTGGCATTACCACAAAGAAATGTTCAGAAATAAGGAGATTATAGAGAACACAGCAGATTATAATTCATAGATACATGTTAATGTTTAAAGTAATTTAGGACAGTCTCAAGAAGGGGCCTGGATAAGAACCAGATTCAGACTTCCTTACACAGTTGAGTATCTTCTCTGTATAGCCTGGCTGATTTTAATCAAACTGCTACAGCAATAGGGTACTGTGTAATGTGAGCAATGGGGTCAGGCAACAGATGATCAATACAGACACCAGAAAGGGCAAAATTGAAGTCTTAGACCCATATATGGGTTCTTATTAATGTCTGTGTCCATGATCTGGAACAATATTCAGTTCAACACATCATACAAACACCTCGAATAAAATTTTTTTTTAAGCCAAAGTAGGAAATTTCTTGGGCTCATCTTCAATTCAGTGAAGGCATCCAGTGTTTGTTACATTGAAAAGCTATGTGGAAGACAGATAGGTCTTTGATGGAATACATTTGTTCACAAAAGAACGTGAATCAATGAATAACTGCAAATGGACATGGCACAGCCTGACAGAACAGCATGTTATGGACGTTAAATTAACCAGTAATCAGTAGTTCATTAAGCTATACCACCTTCAGAGAGGTCCCCATCTGAAGCCAAAGGCTGCAAGCCAAAATATTTCGATGAATAGAGTTCTTCATTTTCTCCTGACCTACTGAGGGAAATGCACACTGACAGTAGGATCTATCAGCCTGTTCCCATTTCCCACTCACTGACCAGCCAGCAGAAAGCAAAGACCTGCAGCAGCTCCAGAGGCAGCAGGGATGCCTCCTTCCCAAGGGGTTGGGGTGTGCAAAGAAGCTCACCCAGGCAATAGGAAGCAAATAGTTTCCTTATTTCCTGCCCAGGACAAAGGGCTGCTGGGTGCCAGCTGCCAGCACTGCTCTCAGAGCTCAGAATCCCCTCACTTAAAAGTAATTGCAGAGATGTTCAGTCAGACGGTATCTTTGAAACTGATGGCAGAACACTAGTACTGGAAATACCAATATCTCTAGAAGTAACATGAATCCAATTAGGCCTTGGAATACTGAAATAAAAATTTTTGGAAGTGTGTCCTGATGTATAACTGTATACTCTTCGCATTGCTTATGCAGAAGCAGTAGGATCAATGGATATGGCTCTGGGCACAGGGCAACTGCTCAAACAATGTACCACTTGATTTCAGCAAGAGCTGCAGAGAACAGCTCCCAATCCCCGGTCCACAAGATTCTCCTCATCACCATGTTAAATCACTCAACCCTGAAACAAAGAGGTTCTGTGTTCTTTTCAAACTTCTACATGGTTGAATCTTTGTACAAGTTCATTCAACTTTTTTCCTCAGGTAAACGTCCCACTGCAACAACAGAATCTTTATCTGTTGAACATATGAGAGAAACACAAGGTAGGAGTAAAGGAGCTGGTAAAAAAATACGTTCAAAATTTTTAATGTCTAAAAAGTTCCAGGAGTGGAAAATTACTAAAACAGAATAAAATTATTTAATCAAAAATGCCTTTTCCCTTTATAATAATTTTTTAAAAAACCAGAACTTTTAGAGGCACCGTTTTTATTTCCTTGCACTGCTTTAGGAAGACCTTAATGTCTAGAACAAAGCAGAAGAAGCTGCGTGGCTCCTAGGAGTAAGATAAAAAGGCTTTGTTTTCTTGATCTACTAAACACCACATGAACCCAGTGTTCCAATAGCCTTTGGTCAGGCAATTCACAAAATATTCCTGTCCAGCCCTGGTAACACTGACAGATAAATCTCTGCTTCATGGCTTCAATACTCTCAAGGCTGGGTTCACCAGTAACCTGGAACCTGGGGCCCCTCTCTGAGTTGTGGATCTTAAAATCAGTGGGTGACAAATGGAGGTAAGCAGAAGAGTTACTGTTTTTTCGGATACATCTTCCATTCTTCTTACACAGGACTTTGCTGCAGAGCTTGGCTGCTGAGGTCACATTAATGACATAATGTCCTAAAGGTCCATCAATGTACCGCTTCACAGTTAAGCAGCTCTCCTGTGAGTAATAAGAGATCATGACACATTTCTCAGTATCTAGCACAATATCCAAGTTTATTATGTCTAAAAAGTACTAAACTGTTCTTGCCTAAAGTAATCCATTGAGATAAATCTGGTTGGACTTACACACTGGAGTGATCTATTTGGTTTAAATGAGTTTATTTTCATGTGTAAGGTTAGAAAAGTATTGACCTCTACTATAGTTTCTATTTGAGGGCCTGGTAGGAAGATATAGTGTGAGACTAGGGAGGAGTCCCAGGAAGCAGAAAGAGGGTTCATATGGTTCATATCTGAGGCTAATCGGTTCCTTAAGTAGAGATTCCTGGTAACTGCTGACTAGGAGAAGTGCATGGGACTAACAGGTTTAAAAGCACAAATTAAGTCACCACTCTGGCCCTGATCACTCCAATACATTCAGTTTACCAGGAGCCACATAGTTTTCATAAGCCAGCACAGAAGCTGCTGCAACTACAACTAGAAAGTTCCCTTTCAGATTTCCTGGTTCCTCTGACCAAGTCAGTGGACTTTGGCAGAGACTTCAGGAGTAGGAGAGCAGACTGCATGAAAAGCGGAGTAGGCACCAAAGCTCAGGTTTAGGACTGGGGGCTATACTGGCATGCCTCCTGGGAAACTCCAGTGCTGCCTCCCATCTCCTCTAGCAGGTTTATGAAAGTCTGAAGAACCTGGGAGAAGTAACTAGGGCTTGTCTTGTGACATTATTTTCCATGTAACATGTCAACATTAGCAACTGGAGAAAATACCTCACCTCCAGACTCCATTCCTTCCCAGTCTAACTGGCCAGCTGCCAAAGTTACGAAGTAGAACACTGTAAAACAAGCTGTGCTTATATTTGTATGGCATTTTTTCTGAAACATGTCTTTCTCCTCACCTGGAGTCATTATTCCACTGAGCTACAAATGACCTGCCCAAAGCAATGTGCTCCGGAGCAACATGACTTTTCAGCCTAACAGAATTAGTGAGACCTGAAAGTAGTATTGAGCCATCATCCTCAGTTGCTGGCTGATGACACTGATAAAGGTAGATGGGTGCTGTGGAGGGTGTGGTGTCAGACAAGAGCTATTGAGGTGATTGAGGTTATTCCTAAGAACTGGTAAGCTGATAGGACCCACCTTTGAGCTGGCGTATTGCATACTGCCCCAGAGAACAACTCCAGCTGCTCCCAAAGCCGCGCTTTCCCCGATGGTATTGACCAGATCCCTCTGAAAAAGAAGGCCAAATCCACACATGAGAAAAACAAATATACAAAAATAAAAGTAAGAAAGGACTGGGATATGGGAATGACTTCCTTTTTTTTCTCCCCAGAGGCAACACTGATCCTGCAGTATATTCTTCACAATAAAATCACCTTCTAGTTTAGAAAGTTCTTCTGTGTCTCTACAAAGGTTTGCACGGCTGCTTACTAAATAATTAAATCTTTATAGTTTATTCACAAGGGTTCCTCCAACCAAGCCAGTGGAGTAAGAATTTAATGATCTATTGTATCCACTAGTCTTTGAATGATTACCAAAATACCAACTAGAAAGTTCCCTTTCAGATTTCCTGGTTCCTCTGACCAAGTCAGTGGACTTTGGCAGAGACTTCAGGAGTAGGAGAGCAGACTGCATGAAATCTACCTGGGTAACATTTTTGGCAAGTGATGGTCAGTTGGATCACACATCACTGGATTGCCCTTACAGTGTCTAGTTGCAGTCAGTGGCTTTAGGCAGGGTCTAACTCGTGCTGCTTTAGCCATGCAAACAGAGTTACAGGGCTGCTGTTTCTACCAGCACGAGTGCCAGTAGTCCAAGAAACGCATCTTTGAAAAATGAACCTCTCTCCCTGCTACAAGTGCCAAGTGGGGGAAAAAAAGCCAAACGCACAGACATTTGCATATTGATTTAACCATGACCACTTTTAGAACTGAACCAATAAGGAGCTGAGTTGTAGCAACAGCAGTAATACAACTCTACTAGAGCAGGTTGAGTGTTGAACAGGAGTCACCAGTGCCTTGTCAACAGCATGACAACTTATCTTGGAAGTGTCTTAAAGCTATTCTCTGAGATTATGAATATTGTGTCTAGAAAAATGCAATGGTCATATATTGAAGGAGGTATCACCCCCTACTTCCTCCTCCTCTGCCACAGACAGGGTTAGAAAATAAAAGTTTCATTCTTTATTTGTGTATTTCAAGAAAAGAAAAGATATGTGCCTTTCCTAAGAGCTGAGAGTGGCAAATTACAGCCAGAGATAAGAAGGAGCCCCCATGAAGAACTGAGTGAGGCACATAAACTCCACCAGCAGCCTCAGACACTGCAGTCCTTCTTTTGGGACCAAGTGCCCCTTCTCACACACCACAGCTTGGCATTGATGGGCGCTCCCTGGCATGGCTCTTCTTTGAGAGCATAATAAAAGCCTCACATGGAAGAAAACATGCAACTTAAAAAAAAAAATTAGATATTTTAAATATGAATATCTTAGAATTTGTCTAGCTGTGGAATCCTAATTTGTTCTTTGTGTCAGACTTTGGCGACTGGTATTTGTTCAAGTGATTAACAAGTCAACAGAGCCTCTTCCCTTGCGATGCTCATTTTTATTCAGGCTTTTGGGGTCAGTGTGCAACTACCTAAGATTCTCAAGACTAGGCTGGGCTATCCCCAAATGGACACCTGATTTGGCAGGGAGGAGGAGGCTTTAGTGTCTGTCAATGTTTCTTTATTTTTAGATCACCCACATCACTGCACTGGGCCTTAGAAGAATAGGATGTGAATTAAACCATCAGTTTTGGAGCTTGAGATAAAACAAGACAACCAGTTCTAGTTGCATGTTCGGAAAAGAAAATAAGTGTATCTGTAATCTTGAAGAACCTTAGTTAGAGACAAGAGTTTTCTGTCTTCAGCAATAGTAGTTCAGGCCTGGCATGGTTGCAGGGGTTGGTCTCTGTACACACCTGGTCATCAGAGAAGACTATCTGTAGGGGAGGAACAGGATTGCTATCCATTATTAATCATTTGTCATCCTGCTTTATTAATGATTTCAGCCATCTAGTCAGGAAGCACAGATGCTACTGTGTGACTTCGCTCTCCCACACACTTAGTAGTGAATTGTCTAAGCAGAAAGTTCCTAAATACTCTACAGATGGCAAACTGCTTATACACATTTCTAGCAAATACAAAAACCTTTCATAATGATTTAGATCCCAATTCAGAATTTATAAATTGTTTCCAAGATAAAAAGCAGGGTTAATTTCTCAGACACTTTATGCACAACTCACCTGATTTCCAGATGCAGTCAGGGTGAAAGGTACAGCACACACAGGTACAGCATCTGTCTGGGACCTGACCTAGTCTTTCATCTTTCTGAAGGTTTGAAAGACCTGTGTCTCTCTCTCAGTGACTCTGACTCACAACCATTTTTTCTGTCTCCACTGTGCAATTTCACATAAGCCCTGTGTACAGAAGGGCTTGTGCAAGTCTTGAATGTCAGTAGTGTTTCTGTTGGAATAGAAAGTACAGCTGTTGCACAGTTCAATGGAGCAAGGTTATGGTTGTCCTGGCCCAGTCCCTGCCAGAGGTCAGGTAACCATTCCATCTGCCTGCTGTCCCTATTTTTTCTGTGGCCATTTAGCCTCAATGTCATTGTCCTGGGAACTTTTCCTTTTCACCTTCATGCACATTGTTTCTGGAGCTCAGAGGTTTCATGCCTTGTTTGTGACTTTATGAGCATCACTTAGGAGCATGGCATGGGTCAAATGAGAAGCTCCAATCTAGTCTAAAACCTGAACGTACAAAACCACATTTAAACTATCCAGGACTATGAAAGAATACAAGAAGATTATTTGGGGGTTATTTCTATGTAGAAGGTTTTTAAATACAACCCTGCAAGTTCCTGTCAGACCCCAAGCTGTTCTGACAGATGATGTGTATAGCCTGGACACGTTAAGCCCTGTCCCATGTTGAGAACCCTGTCCATGCTGTCCTTATAGGAAAATATGTAGTGGAGCATAATCCAACTATGTTTCTCTGGCTATGCAAAGATTTTTCCTGGCTGCAGAGTTGTAAAGCAATCTTTCAAGCATCCAAAAGTAAATGGCTTTATGCAACTGGAAAACAGGCTAGTGAGTTAAAGAGTAAAACCTGAGAGGAGCATCAGTCCAAATTACTACTGTACTGTTCAGAAAATAGCTTAAGGTAAAATAGTATCACCACAGATTTTGAACTCACACATAACTGGTTTTGTGTGGCATGCTAGTTTTCACAGCTTTCAGTAACATTCGTGGTATTTTTATATTGATCAAGGGACTAGTTAATTTTATAAAAATGTATTATTACAGACTGCATTTGAAGAATTCTTATGTATCTCCTAGCCTGAGTTCTTCAGTGAAGGTGTTCTGGATGACAGCCTGCCTGTACTGACCCCAGTGACTCGTCGCCTTCAGGACTAGACTGGCCTATCTGCTCATGATTTCTGAGTCAGCTAGCACCTGTGGTTTCCACAGAGAAAACAGCTCCAAAGAGCTCCTGGTTGCTGAAAATGAACCAGACCAAATTCCTAATTACTTCTATGTACAATTTGCTTCCAAGGGACAGCCTATAAGTACCATTTGGTTCCTGGGGTCAGCCTGAAGCATTTCTCAGGCTCTCAGGGATCTGTTGCTCCTCCTCAGCTCCAGCTCCAGGCTGAAGCCCTCACAGGCTGTGGTTCACTGGACTGAACTTTGCCTTTTCCCTTGTCACTTCTCTCCCTTTATCTGTTCTGGTTTGAGTCAAGAATTTGTCTCTGGCAGCATTAAAAGGAATCTCTCGTGCAGCTCTCCATAAAATAAAGGGAGGGAGCACCCCCAGATGCCCTTTGTCATCAAGGGGTTAGTTCCATGAGTTTCATGTCCCAGATTTTCTCCTTTTCATGGAATTGATAGAAACCGAAGAAAAACTTTTGACACTTAAGGCAACTATTAGAGAACTGAATAAGTGTCTGTACATCTCTGTTATGTGCATAAACAGAGTCAGAGCAACCATCATCATTATATATCCAGAAAGTCTGAGATTTGCACATACATAATTTACCATCAGTTTTTTGGCCACTACATTTTTTTTTGCATTTCATCACTGGTTGATGGATCATTGCATGACTCAAAAACTGAGTTTCTTTGATAAAAGGGCTCCACAGTTTAGCACTAAATGTTAGACATGAAGATGTTGTACTTTTCAAAAGTGAGACAGATGGTCAATGCTCATCATGCAGGAGTTAGGAACTCCAGGACAGATTACTTTACTTGACTAGTTTATTTCTATACTGAAAGAATTTACATTTGCATAAAGAAACAAAAAAGCCCTGAGGTTCCTTTCTCATGAAAGTTTATCTTTCCATTGCACTTATTGAATTTAAACTTCACAAAATCTGTCAAGCTCATTTCACAAGCTGCCCTGAAGAATGAAAATATCAGAATGAATTACTTCCTTAGGGAGTATATTTCTTTATACTTTCTTTTTAAATTACCTTCATTAAAAATATACAACGTTATCTCACAGAGGTAGACCAAACCACTGCAATATTAACTCTTGAAAGGCATAGAGTTTTCTACTGTGACTACAGCACTTCCGCTCAAAGGGCTGCCTTAAATATCAAAAACAAACACCTAAGTGCTTTTATACAGGAAAAGCTTTTAGAACATGGGGTTTTTTTAAGAGGCTATTTCTAATTTCTAAATTTTGAAACAAGTCTGTATGCTTACCTCTGTTAAAACATGAAAAGTATAGGCATAAAATGGTCTGGAGTAAACAAACACTGGCAAAATATAGTCTTTCCTAGCAATTGAGGCAACACGTATTGCCTCTTTAACCCGATAGTGAACAAATTTTAGTGCATTTGGGCTTGACTTCAGTATATAATCCAGGTATATAGAAGGGTAGAGAGCAGTGCTTTCCTTCCACAGCCAGAGGAGGAGGTCATTGCGGAAAGACTCAATGGGTGGGCACTTCCCTGTGTATGTTTGGGGGTGTTCTTTGTAATCGTAATTGTAGCAGTCTGGGTAAAGATAGTAACCCCACAAACCATTTGGTCTCATATGCTCTGCCAGAAGGATGGTGTTATTCATAAAACTCCTGCCAGCATTTTCAAATTCCTCTTTAGCCACTTTCCTAATTTTGTCCTCTGACCACCGAGGATGCCGTCTCCTAACAATCTCGAGAGATTTATTTCTATAAATGCTTTTATTGCCCCAGTTCCTATCCCACTGGGGTCTCCAGTTTTCCCAGTCAATGACTGCAAGTCCCTGAAATTTCTTCATGGGTATGCAATAGTCAATGTCAGACTTTGCTTTGCTAAGGTGTTTGATAAGACTTTCATTCTGGGGCACCCCTCCATTAACAGGATCTCCATTATCTGAGTAGTAGGGATAGTATCCCAAATGAGTGTGATAGAAGATGGTCACATTGGATCCACTCAGAGTCTCATTGATGTTGGATGCAATGTCAAACACCCCGAGGTCCAGGTCCACCTTGTAGCGCAGCCTGCACTGCTCGGTGGGCGCGTTCCAGACAACCATGAAGGGCTTGTGCAGGACCAGGGGGGCCCGTGCTGGCTTTGGCAGGTGGGCACCCGCCAGGGAAAGCACTGCCATCACTGCCAACTGCTGGACACCAACAGCCATGGTGTGGCTCCTTCCTGGGAAATTGCTGTGACGTGCCCTTGAAAACAAAACCAAGATAAGACGTTAGAGGGGCAGCATGGAGGCAAATTTAATGATAAGAGAATGTTTCTTGGTTTGATTTGCTTTTGATAACATTAAACTCAGCTCAAAGAGAGAAGAGTGCAAAACTGATCTTGTAAAAGTTAACACTAATTTCAAATGCTTTGAAAAACTTTTTGATAGACTACACTGTCTGGAAACTGCACTTCCTTTCTACTCAGACTCCTCACAGAGTTGATTCAGGCCTTTCCTTAACATTTATTTGCTCCCTCATATCTACAAAACTGGATAATAAAGTAATAACCTAAAATTGTAGTATAAAAAAAAAGAATGTGCACTCATTTGAAATTTCAGCTTCCAAACAAACTCTGCTATGGTCGGTCTGCCATAGAAGATCGTCACAGTGGGGCTACAGCCTTTACTATCTGGATATTCAAATGGTCACAATAGGAAAGGTAATTTAAACAAAAGGCAGACACTTCTACCTCACACAGATTAATGAAGACAACTCAGAAATGCTGCAATTTTTCAGGATATGAAAACATTGTTATCTACTGCTGAACTTAATTTTCATTTTCTAAATGAATAGATGCAAGAGTGATAATCATTCTCCAGGCTAGAAGAAGGATACTACTAATGACTTAGTGGTCTAAGCTACTTATTCTGAAGACAAATTAAATATCCGTATTTTAAAGAAGATAAATTCATTACTAGCTGAAAGAAAGAAAGACATGCTGCATCTTTGAAAAAGGGCCTAGTTTGTAGGAAAGTGGGGTATTCATATTTATTTTTCCTTTCAGGGTCTGATGTTTTCCCTGATAGTCACACTGGCTTGGGGCTGCAGTACTGTGGGAGCTGCCAGAGCTGCAAGGCTGCTGGTACCCTGGACACACCCCTACTTTGCACCCCATGGGACAGCACTTCACCCACTTTCCACAAGTGGCTGCTCCAGAATCTGCCTCTGCTCCAGAATCTGCCTCTGCTCCAGTATCATCACCAAGAAGAACAACTCAGCTCTGTCCTGGGTTGGCTATTCAGGTTTATTTGCTGATTTTTTGTGATACAGAAATCATTAAAAAGATTTCTCTGTGAATATATATTTAGTATGACATGGTTTATCATCTAAGTTATTTTCTATCATTCATCATTTTAGGCACATGTTAAATCACTGCAATCACTGTGTGTATTGCAAGTTCAATTCATGCACCAGACATGTGAATTTTAAATGTCCTGAAACTGGATGTTTCCCTATTTTTACATTCATTTCAGTGATTTCTTTTCTTGCCTGTAAAGTCTAGCTTTACTTGTCCGTGGTATTTTCTCAGTTAACATAAATTAATCACTGAATTCCTCTTCTAGACTAGAAGAGCTTTCCTGTGTTTGAAAATATGCTTGCTCTAAAAAGTTATATAATCCAAGATTTCTTCCTCTGTCATTTTTCCTTCCATGCCATTCTTCCATCCTCTGGGTTTGATGGATCTCTTCCTGTCTGACACTGCTCTTCCACTTTTCTGCCTTTCCCTTAAACTCTACTTTTTCCTTATGTCTCTTACAGAACAGCCCTTCTCTAGCCTCAGTTTTCTGTCTTTCCATCCTCAGTCCCAGAAAAACATTGAGTTCCCTTACCTCTGGTCTGAAATGAGAGCACCTTCCCAAGACGAGAAGGAAGCAATTTTCATGGAACAGTGGCTGGGGCAGGGAGTGAAGGGCAGGACTGCAAGAGGCCAAAATGCAGGATTCCCCAGGAGCAAGCCCTCACTACTAAGCTACAGTTATGCTCAATTGTTTCCTCACCCACTCTTGGAATGCTTGTTCTCTAGACCTAAATATGGACTTAGCACCCAAGTTTTAAAATTTTGTTCATAATCCTCTAGAGGACAACATCCTTGAGTGAAATGGGCCATTGCCACCAAGCCAACACTACTTAAAAGCCTGCTTGCTGAAAAAGACTGGAAGGTTATTTTCACTCCACTGATCTGTTGGAAGGAAGTTTTATGCTTGCAGCTGGTATATTTTTCTCCATTTTCCTGCAGTCTTGCATAATCATCTAAGTAATGCCATGGTCTGAGAAAAACAAACAAACAAACAAACAAGCCACAAAAACTGCCTATCTCTTCCTGTTTTATACAAATTAAAGAATGTACCATAGTACTCTGCATTTCTTCTTTGAGGTAGCAAATGATCTTACTACACTGGTAAATGATTTTTCATTATTTGGACTGGATTGCTTTGCAGTACACTTGAACAAATCCATAAGATAAACATCAATTTTCTCCAAAAGTGGTAGCTCAGATGAAATGGGAAGAGCACCAGGAAAAAGGAATAGACCTTTAGTGAATTTCTGTGTAAGAAAAGATCTGGGAAAAGATCCCAGCTTCCTATTCCCACAATCCAAATGCTGGATTGTTCAGCCTTGTGTTACTGTGTACATAATAACATTTTGTTAGATATTAATGACTAATACAGTGCAGTTCTTGTCTAGATCTGAGAGCCCTAGAACATTGCAGAAAATAAATCATAACAGAGTTAGGTCATGAGACAATATTGCAGGGCAATTTTAAGTTATGTATTTTAGTTCTTGGGCAATTTTTGTTGCCTGACAAGATTTTAAAGTCTCTGACAAGACTTTAAATAACAGAGTAATTGAAGTTGGAAGGGACCTCTGGAGATCACCTGACTCACCCCCAGAGCTGGTCATTCAGGACAAAACATCACAAGTGACAAAATGAAAATGTTTATCTCAGGAAATGTCAAATATTCCTCAAGATTTGGATTGATGAGATCTTTGAAATTGTGAAGGCTAGACATGTTGCTCAACTCTAGACATGCAGATTTCTGCACCTGCAAGATGAATCCCACCAAAAAAAAAGAAAAAAAAATTGTCTAATCCTGCTCAAGCTGTTTAGAAGTTAGGATCAGGTTAAGGACAGTCACTCAGGATCCTCTAGTGAATACTTGATACCTCCAAAAGCTGCTGTAAATTCCTTATTTAAAGCTATATGGAATTAGCCACCCAGCTATCTCTATTAATCTAAATTAGATGCTAAGTGCATAGATAACATGCCTACCTTTTAGATGGCTAAAGCATCTCACTTTTCGTGCTACTTTTTATTCCACACAGGAGCCATTACCATATACATAGTTCCTTAAAGGGGAGATAATTAGAAGAAAAAAATCATCATTTGTAAAAGTTCCAATATAGTTGCATTAATCTGCAATTAATTCTGATGTTATTTGCAGATGGGAATTTAATTACAGATAATTTTCTTAAAAAAATGTTCTGAAGGCAAGGGAAACAAGTTTTCAAAGAAGCAGACAAGCCTATAGTTCTGAATGACGAGAAAATAAATTATCTGTTGCTTCACAAATGCATGAAGGAACCTCTAAACAAGAACAAAACATCTTTTATTACAATTTCCATTGCTCTGTCTTTGGACTTTGTCCTTTTTACTCTTATGCATGGGCACTAATTGGACTGCTTTAATCCCTGTTTTTAATGAGCACAGACACTAACGATTTCTCCCCGAAGCTCATTATCAACTTTCCTTCAAATTCTCCCTTTTTTTTCTTTTTTTTTTTTAATTCAGTGACACACTGTCATGGTCAGCTTAACTTCTCAAACGTGCAGATAGCTTTCTGTGGTACCACAGTGTTTTTAGAGCAGAATATGCTGTCAGAGTTTCTGCTCTATATTCTAAAAACAAAAATGAGTTCTTCATAAGTGAATGAAGGGTCTGATCACAAATCTCGTGAAGTTAATGAGGGTTTTTTATTGTATTCAGGAAATTCTGGATCACTGTGTTTTCGCTGCACAAACTACATATTATTACATGTAGTTTTCTATTTGCCTCAGTTTCTGTTGTGCAGTTTAGGATTAAGCAGGTTGTAGTTGGATTTCAATATATCCTGTAGTAAGTTTAAATTTTGCCATTTCTTGAGTAGGAAAGATCAGTTCATTTCTGCACATTTCTCTCATATTATTTGTAAAAATTGCAAACATTTGCTTTTCCCAAGCAACTGCTGTCAACTTAGTCCAACTTGTACTAAACCGTGTTTATTAGTCAGAATTCCACTCTATTTTGACTTCCAAATAGTTGAAAACAACCGAACTAGACATCTTAATTGCACACTTTGATAACAAAACATACCACTTGAAATTCATAATTATATAGACTCTTATGCTAACGAAACCTATTTGCACACCATGTGTTCCAATACAGGTCAATGGTGTTCTCTAGACAGACAGTTCTTCTCTTGTAATGGTTTTTATTGATTATCCCAGCAATTTTTGCACTGCAACACATGACGTTTCAGCCGCTGCTTATTATGATTTTTATGTTGGTCATATAACCAGACAACACAACTTCATAACAGCCAGCAAATTCATCCTCTCATTTTATATTCATCTACACACTGACTTGAAGTATAGTCCATACAATAAGCTGTAACACGATTGGTTTAATCTGTGGACTATCTGTTATGCTGAACATCTGTCATTGAACTCAATAGTTACTTCAAAATTCAGAAACAAACTTAAAAAAAAAAAGTCTGTAGTTCCTGTGGTAACAGCCACTTATGATTTCCTCATAAGCAGTATATGATTAACATAATTTAAAATCCAGGATGGGAAAGAGTACAGTTAACTCACAGAGGAAAGGTGATTTTTCCAACAAAAGAGTCATGTTTTGTGATCTAAACCAGATTTACAAAATGTTTCCAAGTCTGCTTTCAGCCTCTCATATATGCTATTGACTCCTGTCTTGAAACTGCTGAGTGTACCTTGCACTTTGTTTCATGGCAAACATATTCATTTTAACTAGTATTTCTCATATTTATGGGAAAATATTTCTCTAGGAAAAGAAAAATCTGATGACAAAAATGGAAAAAATGAAACTGAATTGTTTGAATTCTATCAAGGAATGTATAAAATTGGCAGCTAGATGTGTCCTTTTTTGAACGCAGGCTGACCTCATTTGGTGTAGAAGTTATTATTACAGCCAAGAAATACAGACATTTCAACTGTATTTAGGGGCTTTTTTTGCCACACAATCACATTTCAAATTTTCTTGCAAATAATTTGAAAAATCTTTTGTATAGATACATTATTTCCTATGAGGTATAATTTATAAGCATATCATATGTATTTACAATGTGTTCATTTACACATGTATATATATTTCTCAGTCTTCTTAGGAAATACAAGAATGACCAAAACTGTCCAGTCTGCTTCTGTCTTGGTCTTATTCTGTTGTTATTTTTCTGTTTGAAAATGATGAAAAAATTCTTGCTTTTCCTGTTTTTATTGAATAATGGCCTGCATTAGTAAGCTGGAAAAATGGACAGAGAATACCATCTCAACAGAAGTATTCTATCCTGAAACCTTCTATGGTCCAAAATGTAAAACGCATTAGAGAGAGATTAAGCATGCACTGTATCCTCACAACTACCAGTTTTCAGTCTCTTGACTCACATATGTTTGTAATTCTCCAATTATATTTCTCAGACTAGATCCCAAGGTAAAAAGTGAACAGAAGGACAGTTACATCCTGAGGAGAAGGACTTGGGGGTGTTGGTTGATGGGAAGCTCAACGTGACCCAGCATCCTGTGTTTGCAGCCCAGAAAGCCAACCATACCAGGGCAGCATGAAGAGAATAATGACCAGCAGCCCAGGGGAGCTGACTCTGCCTCTACTCTGCCCCTGTGAGACCCTGCTTGGAATGCTGCATCCAGCTCTAGGACCTCCAATATGAGAAAGACATGGATTTGTTCCAGTGTATCCAGAAGAGGGTTATGAAGATGCTCAGAATATCTCCTATATAGACAAGCTGAAAAAGTTGGTGTTGTTCAGCCTGGAGGACAGAAGGCTCTGGGGAGACCTGAGTGCAGCCTTCTGGTACCTAATGGGGGCCTTAAAAGAGAGATGGAGAAGGACTTTTTACCTGGGCATGTAGTGAAAGGACAAGGGGGAATGGCTTCAAACTGAAAACTAGTAAGTTTAAATTAGATGCAGGGAACAAATTCTTCATTATGAGGCTCTGGCACAGGTTGCCCAGAGAAGTTGTGATTGTCCCATCCCTGGAAATGTTCAAGGACAGGTTGGATGTGACTTTGAGAAACCTGATCTAGTGGGTGGCATCCCTACACATGACAGGGGAGTTGGCACTGGATTATATGTAAGGTCTTTTCCAACACAAACCATTCTATAATTCTGTGATTCGATGACTCTATGTTTGTAATCTTCTTTAAAGATCAAAGTTTGGAAATGAATGTATGATTGACACATTACAATTTGCTTCCAATAGGTGAGCATAAATACCAGATTGCAAACCATGGTGTAGCATCTCTTTATGTTTGTGCAAAATACACCAAAATAAATTCAAAGACCAAGGAGATGGGAATCCAGGCATATGATATCATTGCTGATGTTTTTGTGAACTCTGGATTATTCATGTAAAAGCAAATGGAAAATGCCAGAGGACATTCTTTGGTGCATATCACAGATTTACTGTAAATCATTTTTGATGCAGAGTTTTGCTTAGGTATTTCCTGTTTAGTTTTATTGTTTCTGTTATATGCAGCTTGTGTCAAGCCTTAAACTGAGAGAAAAGACTTCAAGGAAGCATGGAAATGAAGGGGAAAACACTGGTATTGACAAGATATTAGACCCATGGAGCCTGAAATAATTTTATTAAAACTAATCATTTTAGTACTTCCTATGTCCTGGTCTATCCTCATCTACCTGTAATGCCTTTGTCTCTAGTTATTAGAGGCCAGACTGTTACATGGTCATGCACATTGTTTCTTATGCCAAGCTGTTTCATTAATACCAGCAAGATTGAGGGCTACTCAGCACAATGACAGAGGGAAAATAAAGATACAGGTCATGATTCCCAGTATTATTCTAGTTAAAAGATTGTGCTGTCATTTTAAATCACTGTAGATTATTGATGACACTTTGAATACCAGAGGAAGATGAAGTAATATGGTTTAAATCTGCCTGTGCAGTAGAGAGAGATTAAATATATATATATATATGCCACAAACAATTTTTCAATTACTGGAGGATTGAGTAAAAGAAATACTTTGTGGGTGGAAGAAACCACATAACATCTGGAGTGTTATAACATTTAATATACCAAATACATGATATTTGCATCTAATACATGAATCACTGATCTATTTTTTTAATGTAAAAGCCTGATACATTGTTATTTTCAATTCCAGTCCATTTGCTTCTCTTGCATTACAAACTGAAGACAAATGTATTCTAGGAAAAAATACTCCAAAATTAAAATTGCAAAATTTATGTCAAAAGTATGAAATTCTATATACAATTTAATATTTATTTCTTCTCCATATGCAAAGAGTAAAGGGGAAAAATAAATTGGTGGGTTATAACTTTTAGAGGAGCCATATTGATTATCAGAGATGTTAAGCCTTAATTCCCTGCATAATCAAGACTAATGTCCTCAGCATTGTTCAGTACACTCTTCTGGCTCTGACCTTCAATGGGTGAAAATTAAAGGGCCAACCACCAGCATTCTGTAAAGAAGATCTTACTTTTTTATAGATTTTTTGCCTTCTAATTTTATAACTAAATACTCTTAACTCAAGACCATGAACATTAATTGGCACTAATAGAATACATCCTACCTTCTGGCACGGAATTTTAATAGCTTATAAGAATGTGTGAATGGGTAATACTGTACGATAAATAATACATGAGTTTACATTGTTTCAAAGCATTTAAAATAATTTAGCTTCTTTCACACCATCTGCTAAATTCACACGTTCATTTTCTGAAAGGTTTATTGTTATTAGAGGCATTTATAAGAGAGAAAATTAAGTCAAATTGATAACAGAGAGAATGCCTACAATCAGGCCTTGGCTTATTCTTGAGAAAATGCTTTAAACTAAATTAACATTAGCTCACACAAAGATAAATTATGCTTTCAGACAGTGTAATTCAAGAAAAATTCAATTGAAATTAATTGAGGGATATAAATCTGGAAATATTCCAGTTGAATTCATGGAGTTATTAAGCATTTATAATCTTGTGAGAGGAAAAATGTATCCTTTAGTCAGCTAAAAAAATCCTAATATGTTGGCAAACTCTTAAAACATGTGTGTATTTCCACTGTAAATCTCTGCTTGCAGTAAATAATTACTATTCTTTAGATAGTATAAAAGGGAATATTACACTTTGGCAAGAGAAACTCAAGACAATTTGGAAAATATGCGTAAAGCATTTGAGGTGAAATTAACTTTACACTCTATTTGCATGCCAATACATAGCTTAGTTTGCTGTTTACATTGTTTCAAATAAATGAATTTAAAATACCTCTAGCTCTACAAAAACCCAGCACAATACATTGACACAAGTCATTACTGAATAGAACTCATTTTCAAACAACAAACTGCATCTTCTTTTGGGCTCCTCTTGAGATTATTTTAAAATGCACTGTTCGTAGGTGTGACTGACATTTTGAAACAATTGCTCTGAATGTTTTGCTTCTAATGAAAGAAGAATTTTTTCATTATTCATGTGGGATTAGATACCTGAACAGTATACGATTAGCTGCCCTCTGGGTGAGCAATGTTGCATGCATAGCCCAGTGCACTTAAGTACTAAACTGATAAATCAAATTCCGAAATATCCTTTAAATCTAAACATTACTCTTTTTTTATTTGAAATGTGAATTTTATTCACAAACAGCATGTCAGTATCCATTTTCTAACCAAAAATTGCTGTTACACATTGGAGTGTTAAGCACCAAACAGCTATTTGACAGATAAAAATAGAAACCAAGAGATAAAATATAGTCCAGAATTAACATGATACAGAAAACAACAGAGAAATCCTTCCTAACTGGTAGACTACAGGCAGAAGTGAAAACTTTGCCTTTACGGATTGTTAATTGAGTAAATAACATAGCACTTACCTCTATAAAATCAATGAATAGCAGAAAATTTTGCTGAAAAAATTTACAACAGCTGCTGTGTTTGTCCCAGGAATGTACTCCTCCTAATGAGTGGGCTTTTAACTAATGAGAAACTGAGGGCATTTGAAGAAAAGAGCAGAATTTTACCTAAACACTCATCATGTAATTGTAAAATAAGTAAATAAATTAATTTAAAAGGTAGATGTATAACTTGTAAGCATCTGGGCTCTTCCTGTAATACTTTTGTATCGCCTGCTTTTATGACCTGACATGGGATCAACCAGACTGGTGTTTGAGTGGAAGTAAGTTGTGTTTTGTCCAGAGTTACACACTCTGGACTCAGCAGCAACAGGCATTAGCAGAAGGGACATCTAGGTCACTGCGGCACGGGGACAAGCAGGGATGCTGGCAAAACCAAGCAAACAAAATAGGAAGAGTTATTTTAACAACTGCCTGGATGGCTGAGTCCGAAGACTGGTGGTGAATGGATTCAAATCCAGCTGGCAGCTAGTCACTAGTGGTGTTCCCCAGAGATGATCTTTTCCAAACTGATTTCATGATTCTATCATTTGTTCATAATCATCCCTAAAACTAAATATGAACTGCTTAGTCTGCTATTCCCTGAACATGACAGATGGAAGCAGACCCCAGGGACCATCATTTCCTGATCTCAGTGCTTGCATGCCATGGGATGGTGTGAGTGACCAAAGAAGGGCAGAAGGGACCAGTGATATCACAGCTCCATAAAGAGGCTTTTAAAGGGATTCAGTGTGGTAACAGCTTCAACAGCTACATGTCATCTCCAAGACCAAACAAACTCCCATCAGATGTATAGGAATGGATAGAAAGGGTCCCTATGTACAGAGCTAGGGACTAGCTAGATGGTCAAGAGCATTTGTGTATCCTAACAACACAGACTAAGAGGTCAAAAATGTCCATATCCCCATGTGGGAAGTGTAAAAGAAGGAAACTCTGGGTTTCCTCATCTTGTCAAGCATGACTGTTGCCATTTAAGCACTAAACTAGAAACAAATACAGGAACCAAGTACAAAGAATTATTGGAACAACTACAGACATTTTTGCTATTGTTGTTGCCACATTTGTCTCCGAATCTGCACAGTTATTTGGATTAAATAGGAAACAAGTAGCTCCCTGAGTCTTGGCAATAATAAAGGCAAGTTTCCTATGGGCCTGTGTCTCATCCTTGACTGAGTTCCAAACTAAGGTTTCCCAAGACTGAGACATGCACAGAAGATCTCTCCTGCACTGGTTCTCCAGCTTGCAGCACCACTCCCTTTTTTCTTGCCTTTTACTCAGCAGGTTGTTTCCATCAATGAGTTGGTTTCTGACATGGTATCTGAAACCTGAGTCACTCTCAAGTGTGAGATATTTGCTGTCAGGGAGGGACATGCACTTGCATAGACAGACAGGGTTTTGCTCCTATCTGTATAGTCAGTGAGGGCTCGATGATCACTCCTACAATGGGAAACGCAGAAATAACTTCTGATTACTGCCTGTTACCCAGTAGTAGTTCTGATAGAAGGTGCATTTAGCAGCTGTCCCAGCCGTGCCACAGTGCAGTCTTGCAGTGCTGCTGGGGTAGGCGCCCCTCAGCACCTGGGCTCAGGGTACCACCCAGAGCACAGCCAGCAGCAGCAGCCAGCAAGCACTGTTCTTCCTGAACACCTGCCAGATCCCAGCAACACCTCATTGGAAACAAAGGACCATTTGCTTAAAATAGATTATAGGACAAAGGGTAAAATTAAACAGACAGCTTCTCATGTTTGGCCTTACACCCATCTCTTTTTTAAGCCAGATTATGTCAGCCTGTAGGCTTGGGAGTGAAGGCCAATCTGACACGTGTTTCAAATGCCTATTTCTCTGTGTGTTTCTAGCTGAATTTTTCCTTTGGAGGGTGGCTGCTATTGCAGGTGCTTCCCACCTCCTCCTTAATACACACTTACCCTTTTTACAAGGGTTAGCACCCCCTTGGAACATTAGCTCTGTACAGCTCAGCCTTGACAGATCTGCAGCTATATACCCTCTCCTTTATTTTCATTCTTCTTTTAGGTCTCATTTCATGTCACTTAAGCATTTCCTTTTTTCTTATCTGCACTCAGAATATGAAGAAAACAGAGCCATAATTTGTAAGGATTTTTTTCCCATTAATCTCTTTGTTCTCCCTGTTCAAAAATATCATGCGAAGAATAACTTCCCAATTAAATATTAATAAAATATCAGTATGTAAGAGTAAAATACGTACATGCTGTTCAAATGTATTTGGGTTATATACATTTACAGGTAAAATCTTTGCTATAGTCAAAAAATAGAGCTGAACACATTTAAAATAGAGTGGAAGGGTGGAAGAAACAACTTAGACAAACCAGTAGAAAATACTGCATTTCCCCGACTAAAGCGGTAAAGAGCAACAAATTTGAAATATTGTTTGTTTTACTTGATATTGTAGTTTCACTTGATATTTGGGAAATAGAGATCATGGGAGAGATGCAACAATTGCCATGAGTCAGCAGCTATTGATTCCCACCATCTGACAAAGGATGCCTGTGTGTGTGTATATATATAATTCTGACGGAGAGGAGAATGACACCAGGATTTGCAGGCTAGCTCCTGCCAACCTCCTCCTGTGCCATACAAAACTTCTGCTAAAAATAAAAGCCCAGAGCAGTCTTGCTCTGTCACCCTGAACTCAGGGGGTAGGCATCTACATCAGGAGTCTTCCCAGGTCCTGCTCCTTCTTGGCAGCCAGGCCTCATCCCCAGCCACGCAGAAAATGTTCTGGGGGACAGAAGGAATGATGCGCTGCATCAGACAAGGGGGAACATAAGGAGACACATTTGGATAAATAATTCAGAGAGACACTTATGCTTTGTTTTTATTTGAATTAGAAATGAAACCAAGTTCTTTGTAGTGGGAGGAATTTGAGAGTGCTGTATTTTATGTAAAGCAGCATTTGTTTAGAGGTGGAGAGAAAGCTCAGCTGTCTCCAGCTTCTTATTATGTATCTAAGAATAACATTTTTATTTACAGTTTTATTCCTGATAAAAGTAATTCAGCTTCCAATGCATCAAGGAAGAAACGCCTCAGGAAATCCCAATAGGTATGTGGGTTGCCACTTTAATAAAATGTAATATGTTCTCAATACAAAACTGATCTGATTTGGGGTTTTTTTTTCAAACTATTGACAAAATAATTAGAATGCATATTTTCTAATTAATTACCAAGTGCTTATTAACATCAGTGTTTGAAGACTTTAACAAAAAGACCAAGTCCTAATATACATTAAAACCCAGGTTTTGTGCCACGTCACAAATGCATTTGGAAAAATAAAGGCTTCTAAAAAACTCACATGTAATTTAACAACTGGGGTAGCATAACAATTCTATACCATATTCTATCCAAAACAGGCATTTAATAACAAAATTACTTTTAAGAGTTTTAGGAAAAAACAATTCAACACTGCCTACAGAATAACTTATTTTGCTTCATAGCTAGGAAGAAAAGGTGAGAAGGAGCACAGGAATAATTTAACATTAGTCTGACTTTTAATAACCATTTTTAAAATCAGTGTTGCCAAGTTAATTAGACCTGTGGACTGTGAGTTTCATTTCAAGCTCATACATGTATCTAGAACGTGGCTTTTGCTCCTGAATCCGTTTTATTTAAAGTTCATGTGAAGTAAGAGAGCTAATCAGATTTCCAAGTCACATCACTGCCTAAAAATGCAAACAGGCACTTACTGATGCTGTTAAAAACAGTTGAACTGATTGGGCCTCATAGGACTTAGGGTCTATATCTGTAAAAATATTCAAAAATTTCATTCTTATCTATTGGCAGTTTCAGTTCAGTGAAACATCGAGTTATCACTGGGCATAAGACTGATGGCACTGAATCATGTTTGCTACTTTTGAAGGTATTAGTTAACCACACTTTAAGCCCTTATGCACTTTTATAAATCTATTCCTTCAAGGGTTAAAGGATTAGGTCCCTCTCTTGCCTTTCTGAACACAATTGGCCATAAATAATAGATATTCGATTTTATGGCTAGATAAACTACAACTAAAACACACCCTGAACCTATCTAGCTAACCACGAGACAGAATAAGCTGCCTTTCCCAGTTTTCTATTTGGACAGGGACAAGTTTGGGGTGTTGGTACCAATTGTTAGCCAACTTTTTGTTGCTTATCACCAACTTATCACCACTTTTTGAGGAACCTGCTGTGGCAGGCTTTTGGTGAAATCTGGCTGAAGCTAAGGATGCTCAGGTCACCTCTGCCAGAAAAGTGCTTGGTTCCTGTTGCCAGCACCCAGCCTCCAACCCAGAGTCATATCCACCTCCCTCAACCTGCAGATCCAATATACCCCACGTATTTTGTTTGGAGGCAACTGCCAACACAACCCCTAGATGCCAAAGCACACATATATAAAAATATGCATATATACATATATATATATATATATATATATATACACACAAACTCTTTCACATGGAAGTGTCTTTGAAAAACATATGTACAACCTACGTGTGAATGGCACTTCTGCCACACAGGAAAGGACAGTGGACATGAACAGCTTTAAGGTGAAAAAAGGTCAGACCTGTGACCTTTGTATACCAGGGCAGTTACAAATCAGTCAACACCAATGTGAAGTTTGGGCTAGCAATCTGACTTCACCAGGAGAAAGATAAGGGGTTTAATAGTGTTACATAGAAATTTTGCAATGTGGTTAGAGGTTCTGCCCAAGGAACATCTGATGCTTACTCTTAGTCTAATACTAATCATGAGAAATTCAAGACAAACCCCCTTCACTTTCCTTTATGTTTTCTAAAGAACCAAAAAATTCATTTAAGACTGAACCTCTTACATCAATTCCTCTGCATTTCCACAAGTGTTTAATTCCACAGCTAAATGTAAAGATACTGCCCTTCAGTAATATTCTCTGAATCTACCCAATGGTTTGGCCAATCTTAGTTTTTAGGTATTCTTGCAAGGAGCTCCTGAGAACACATTTGGCATTCCGGGCCTTTGCACTCAGAGATCTTACTCTGGCTATGGTCATTTACAATAAAAAGATAGATGTGTTTAAACCTCAAACCTTGCAAACATTTACAAGATTATCACTATCAGAACACAGTTTTGGAGAAATTAATGCATTATTAACAGCTCTCACAAAATCAGATCTGTGGTGTCCGCGCTCTTTGGACATCTCTCAAACAGAAACATGGGGTCTGAAGATACAAGTTACCAGGTCTGAGAAACTGAAGACACTTTACTCAAAGAAAAGAGTAAAGTGAAGAGACACTTTACTCAAAGAACTCTTCCTTTTTTTTTTTTATTTTTTCTGTGATATTGCTATTATTTTGGCACTGGTTTAGAAAAATATGTGTGGATTCACTATTTTTAGGAATGCAGATTAATTTTCCTTGTCACACCAAAGGGAGTTGGTAACCCGATCACACAGGACGAGAATAAATAACAAACCTTGCCCCAATGGAACAGAGGAACGAAGCTATATTTATAGTGCAAGGAGGAAGAAATGGAACTTATTGTTCAGCTTCATGCAGAGAGGTGGCTGACTCATACGCCTGTGCAACTGACGGTACTTTCAGGCAACAGCAGGAGATAAATTAATAAGGAGAAAAAAATGTCAATTTATATTGACTAAAGAGGAAGCTAAAGAACAGCCATGACTACCCACATACTTCTGCATGGCCACTTTCTTCTGTTTCTATTGTATAGCCAGAAAGCAGAAGCTGAGGCCTGTGGCTAAGTCACATCTCACAATTTTCATGTATTTTCTCGCATGACAAGGAAGCAAGCAGGATCATTAAAAAACCTCAGGAGATCAAGGTATTTCTTCTTATTGAAATAGAAGATTTTTAACTGCAACAATAAGTACTTTTGAATGCTAATAGAAAATAATAGACAGCAGTTGGGAAAAAACTTTTTGTGAAGAATAGGTTTGCTTTTCTCTGTGTGTGTGGGGGTGTGTGTGTGCGTGTGTGTGAGCATACAGAAGTGGCAGTCAGAAATGCACTGTGCACAAAACACACCTCACACTTTAGGCTTATTTTCTAAAGTCTGTGCTGTTCACCAAAACTTGTGTAAGTAGAGAGGGTAACAGTAAGCTACTGATAAAATCAAGAATTTTGGGGTTTTGAAATTATTCCACCCTTTTCTTTGTTGAACATTCACATTCATGAAATCTTGTCAAAAACTTGTTTTTCAGTTAGTAGAAATATCATAAACATATAAATATAGATATAAATATATATAGATATAAATATATGAAAATATAGATATTTGCAGAAGTGTTCACTCTGGTCATGCCCCCTGGCCTTTTAAAAGCTCTCTGGGTAGGAGAACTGAAAGAGGAAGGATTCTAAAAAGTGCTGAATATGAAACAGAGATGGAGGAACAGAGAACCAGCACCCAGGCCCCACTGGCACTGCACACCTTTGTTACACCACCCTACAGCAGAGAGCACACAAGTGATGCTCCTGGCAGCCTGCGGGTGCTCAGGGCTCAGCAGCCCTTTGCTCCAAAGAGGCAGCAGCAACTGGTAGTGGAGAAAATACCACCCCAAGCCTCTGACACAAGCCTTTCTAATAACCATCCTTCTAACATATGAATTTCCTTTCCAGCTTCTTTTCCTTCTTTGCAGTATTTTTTTCCAACCTTTTCTGCTTTTTGTCTGATTGAGATTCCATCTTCACCAGGCAGATCACCTTTATCCTGCTACATTGAGCCTAGTGCAGCAGGATAAAAATTTGTCCCAAACAATCAGATCTAGATTAAAAAGGAAAACAAAAAGTTTTCCATGAATTGTAGAGAGGAAAACAAGAGCAGAAATGCAAATGTGTTTCCTGGTATGAAGATCACAGTTTGGATCATGTGTGTCTAAAGCTATTGAGAAACAGAAGCTATATTTTCCTGCCTTTGCTATGCCTTCCTCTTTTCCCTTCCTAACAGAGGGCTTTATTTTGATTTACAAGGAAATATGATTCAATTTTAACTGTGAAATACAAAAGAAAATATCTCAAACAAATACTATTATTTTTTTTCACAGAAGAAGCATTAATTATGAATTTAAAGAATACCAAAAGAGGTTATTTCCTCTAAAACATGGTATAATATAAAAAAAAATGGTAATACAAAATGGAACTAGTTAGAAATATGGTGAACTGAGATTTGTAATAAGCTTTAACTCAAATTAAACAATTAAACCCAGTTAAACACTCCCTTAAAAAATCTTAATTTCAAAGTGTTTTCTGCTTTCTTTCTCCCTTCCCTCTATCTTCCCTTTGTTGCCATTTTAGTAAAAACAAAATGCAATTTTACTTCTTACATAACTAGTAATATCCAAGGGCCTTGCCACATAAGATCAACTGCAGATTTCAAGGAAGTAGTACAGTCATTTTCCATAAAATGTCATGTCTCATCTTGAAAATAATTTTTGTTTTTCAAGCACAGGCAGCATATGCATGTGGGGAACTCCCATAAGGAACAGGAGAAACAACCTGCATGATGTAGGCTGGGACACATCCTTGGGCTTGCAGCTCGCCTAAACAAATGAGGTACGGAGTCATCAGATTGCTGTGAGTCACACAGAATCCCACACTCATGCAATGTGAGTTGCAGGATCTTTTCTGACACCCACCGGGAGGGTGACATGCCCCAGGTGGTGAATATCTCATTTCCTTCAGAAGCTGGGGTCACCACATGGATGACACTGCATCACCTGGCCAGGGTGTGAGTGCAGAACTACCCTGAGACAATGACTTGCTTCCTGGGTCGGAGGTGGATTCGTGTTTTGTCACCGGGCTGCTATATTAGGGTTTCTACATTTCAGAAGAGTTTACTGGGCAATAAAAATACTTGAAAGCATTTCAATTATTCACACTGCTGTTCCTACATATATGAAAGGAAGCAGTTGTGGGTTACACTTTCAAATAAGCCCCACAAGACTACCTGAGAGATGTAGGAGGCTATGTGTTTTGACTTTCAGTAGGAATCACTCACACAATTCATTCGAATGAAAGGTTAAATTAACATCATTTAACACCTTAAATACAGACTAGGATTTCCATGATCAAACATGTTACACCTCTATTCTTAGTAAAGTAAAACATACTCTCATCATGTGTTGTACTAGTAATGATGCACTTGGTCAAGTTTGTCCAACATTTTTGCATCATTATACCCTATTTTTGGGGTATTCAACCCCAAGTAAAAGCAGGGAGACATTCTATGCTCTTTTGCTCCCCTGTACTTTTTTGGGGTGACCATAGAGGAAGCAGCTACCAAATGAATGTGAGGAGAAGCAGACAGGGCAAACAACCAGGGAAGCAGGTAGAAGATTCCCGGAGAAGGTCAGAGCAAAGGTCAGGGCCTCCCGAGGAACCAGTGGGGATGAGCAAAGTGGAGCCAAGCATGGGAACAGACAGCTGCCAAGGGACTGCCTCTTTTGCCATTTCCTACTCTTTCAGCATCTGTCATCAAAATAATTTTATAGACAAAGTGCTGCACAAACTATAGGGTTTTTTTCTTTCCTTTTCAGGTTTTCACCCACATAAGGTGAAAAAAAAATAAACCATGGTTAGTATCTCAAAAAGTCATCTTCTGAAATGGCTCAATAAAGAATATTGTGAATGGGTCAGATGGATTCTCAGCCACACACTGGCAGCCCCACTCTTCTTAAATGTCTGTATTTGTGCAGATCACCAATCTTCAATACACTTCCTCAGATAGAAAGCTTTGAAGTTTGCTAAACAATTGTTTTTATGGTACACAGAAAGAAACAGAAGCTCACTCAGATGGAGCACCATGACTTGCTGAAGAGCTGGCAGTGACCATATGCACTAAAATGCTATTTCTGTCATGCAAATTGGCAAATATGTCCCTGAATTCAGGCAGGATGTAACCTAGCCTCCTGCAGAGGGTCAGCACAAGGACCATATGTCATTTAAATGCCATTTAAATGTTATTTTAAAGGCACTAGTAGGTCTCCTCTACTCCTTCACTCTTTCCATGGGGATTAATTTGGTAAATATAATTTTTATACCTTTTTCAAAAGAAAATTGTAGTTTAAATTGAGGAAGTGGCACCATCTTGTGGGTGAAAATGAAAGCGTATTTTCTTTAGCAAATGAAGTTGCTTTTCGCTTTTCTTTCATTTCCCTCCTCTTTTTATTTTTAGGTTCTCATAATTCTACAGAACAGGCCCCTTTAACTCTAAAAACTAATCATTTTCTCAGAAGAATTTAGCACAAATCTGAGATTTATTAAGCAAAAAATGCACCATATTATGATTACCTACCATGCCACACATGGCTTGCTTGTTTGCATGTGTCATAGCTTTCTGACACGCTGGGTAATGTCATAGAAAGATTTTTGAAAAATTCTTCTGAAGTCAGCTCCATAAAATTAAAAAAAAAGTTAGCTAAAACACGTTCATCAAGAACATAATGCTTACATTTGCAGTGGTAATATCTTACTCCCAGAAGTGAGTCAAAATTCTTCAAATCCACATGCAAAAGATTTGTTTTCATATTTAAGACTAAAATTTAAGCCTCGATTAAATTATCCAAAATGGATTTAAGCATAATGTGTGGGTTTGCCTTTACTCACAAGTTTTCTGGACCATTAGTAAAGTTATTGCAAGTTTAAACCTAATAATATAGCTATATAGCAATTTACTTAAAAACTGATACCCCTGCCTTCACTCTTAGAACTTACAAGCTACAGACTTTTTTTTTAATACCTAAATTTCTTCTTTTAAAGGACTAGTCAGAATTGTCAGCAATCTACTGTAAAGATAGAAAAAAATTTAAAAAAGGCTATTGTGGAAGCTGAGTATTACCAGATTGTTTAATCTGCAAACACCTGTGTGTACAGCTAAGAGTAAATGTGTAGTGCTCAAGCTTGTTTAAGCAGGTGCTCACAATTATGGCCAGTCACCTCGGTGGGATTCACCTCTCTTTAGATATCACTAGTGCCAATGTCTATACTGAACGGGTCACCAGAGCTTGTTTTGAAGTCTCTAGGAGTAAGAGTTGCTTTTAAGGTGCAGTTCATCTCATCCTGTAGCAGATACCAGAAGTAGATCAGCTGACTCATTTCTCTTCTTAGGTTATAAAGGGAAAATTTTGTGATTAACATAGGTGCAGATCACTCCTGCAGTGATCTGCACACAGTCAAATGAATCCTACTCCCTGTGCCTCATAGAAATAACATTATCAAGATTTTTTGAGTCCTATGGATGACATTTAATTCAGAAGTCCAAATGACTTTAAACAGAGAATCATAAATACATATTTCAAAAACAATCACTAAAAAAAAAATAAATTAAAAACCCCACAAATTAAGAGCCATTAAAATAGCTTAATACAATAAAATACCTGACTACACATGCTGTGTCAGGAGGTTGGCATTATTCTTTGTGGTGAACCTACAGGGGGAACTATATATTATAGCACCAGTTGCTTTACATTTAGAGGCACTTTCTGTTCATTTTGCCTTTGCTAAGTATATGTAGAAAGTGGCACTAACAAAGGTTAATGTGTGAAGTAACAATATTTTTTTTAATTCACTGAAATACAATAGCACCACTTAAAAATGAGGTAGGAAAAGAAGATAAAGAGATATACATATATCCATACAGATATACATATATATGTGTAAAGTTGTAAAGGCAAGTCATAAGAAAATGCTTCCATAAAAACTTATTTAGCAAGACCATAATTACCTAGGAAGTAGGCAACACAGATTAAAAGTACTTATTGCAAACCAGCCCAATTATTCTTCAACCAATGAGAAAAGATACAGAACTACACAATAAACATAATTTGGGAAGATAAGCTGTGTAATTACATTTCCAATGTGAAAGGAAATGACAATTCCTAGCCCAGCACAAAGCCCTCTAAGAATTAAGGAGTTTGCCTAGGCTCCCTTGCTCCATGTTTGTATGGAAGAAATTGCACAGACCAAAATCATTATGGAAATACTGCCTTAGACAAGGCAAGAATCTGGTTGACCCTTTGGCCAATTATTGAATTGAAACTCTTTTGATGTTAGAAGCAGTCTGGTTTATCTAAATACCAGTCACTCCACCCACATTTTTATCTCCTGCTGTGATTGTTCCCTAGAAAATGTTGCCAAGATTAGAAACTGTTCCTGCACTATCCTGAGCCTGACAGTAACTGTAGTCCCTTTGCCCAAATCTCTCCTCCTGCCATTGGCCTCCCATCCTCACAGAATTAAGACAAGGGCATAATTTCAGTGGAAAATCCTCTGAACATTAAACTTTGCCTCATCAATTTGCACAGAATTTTGAGAGAGCCTGAGAGAACCCAGAACCAGGTCTGTAACTGCAGAAAGCATTGCCACCATTAGCTGGTATACTGATTGCCATGCTAATTGTCATGCTTTCTGCACTTCCTTGATGTACGGTACTAGAATGAGCAACACCTTATTATAGTTTCTCTTTCTCAGTGTTTTTGTTGGAGCAAAGTGAGAGATCACTAGAAACACTGGAAACAAACATATTATTATGAAAGGCAAGCCATTAGAAGACTTATCCAGATTTATTTTCATCAATATTTAACAATCAAGAAAGATTTTGTTAACATTATGATAAAAATATGGCACAAACAAAGCAGAATAATTTGAAATTTCTTCATTTAGTAATCATACATTTAAAAATCTTAATACTGATGATCAAGTCTCTGTACTTTCACTGCCTGTAATTAAACTCAAGAGACACAGAGGTCTTCTTGCTAACAAACTAAAAAGAGATTTCATAGGATAATTTAGGATTTTAAGACAGCGGTGGCTGCAAAGAAAATACAAAAGAGTTGTGTACTGAGCTATGGCTGTTTTCAGGCCTGGAAATATTCCCAGACCTTTTCTTAGTAAAAATACCATCTACCTCACTGCAGGTAAGACTACACACTGGAGAACCAGTCACGTCTGCAGTGCCTTCGAAGTCTCATACATCTGTTGAAATCAACACGCACCCACTACAGATCTCTTTGATTCATTGTAAATGTTAACATAGGAAGTGATTTACATTTATAGGCCAAGTGCTTACAAAACTCGCCAATACATCAGGACTTTGAGAGTGGGAGGTTTTCACATGACTTGGGATTCAAATTATCTTGCATGACCAGTAGTGATTTCAAAAATCCATGTGAAGAAGCAGAGTTATTCAAACCTTTCCAATAAAATGCATCTTGAAAATCCCACCTGTCCTGAGACCCAGGGCTATAAAAGTTCATCCAGACAGCAAAGCCACATTAAAAGTTCAGTTACAGCCTTTGCTGCTGCAGAAATTCCAGTATAAAATGCATTGGAAAGGCCAAAGACAAGTGATGGTCTACAAGACTGTTGAAAGTAAATGGTTCTTCTCTCGTTAGAGTTTTCCTTTACCCAAATGGACAGGATGCATCCTTGTTGGAATAGAAGTGCAGGACAAAAAAAATCAGTGATTATATATGTACAAATAATACACACATATATACATAAAATACATACATACATATGCATGCACGAATGCTCCCATCTCTGCAATGCATGACAATTTTAATGAAACCAGCTCTGGCTGTGCTGCTCTCTGGATTGTGGGCTGGCATGAGACACAGAGTGATACACACCTGTAAAGTGCCTGTTTTGCTGGAGGGAGAGAGGTTACGGCTGTTGGGAAATTACTGCTAATCTTAGGGAGTATATTATGGCTGATTAATTTTATGGACTACCTTGGTTAAGGGATTGTTTTGTTTCCAAATACTTTAAACCTCTGCTGGCTCAGAAGAATGTGTGGAAACACAACTCACTTGTGTAGATTCTTTACTGGGTTTTGTTCATTTGCTTGTTCAAACTTTTGGCATAACTTAAGCTATTCAGTTTTAAGAAGAGAAAAACATATGTACAGCAAAGTACAAACTGATTATTTATTAGTAGCTGGTTTTGAGGGACGAGAGAAAGTTAGAGCAGCTGATCACTAGCAGTAAAAAATAATTTGCTTTAACAAACAAGAAATAACATGTAAAAGTGGATGTTGACAAAAATTGTTGCTACAAGACAGAAAATGTTAATAGTAACACTCTTGAACAGTGGCAGGGCCTCACTGCACTTCTCTTTTGGCATTCCTGTCTTCTGAGCACAGTGCTGAGCTGCATGAGGTTTGTGTCCACACATGTAGCTTGCAACCACCTTGTAACGCCCTTCCCCAGAAAGCTGCTACCAGTGCCAGATCTGAAGCGATCTAGAGGTTGTGATAGCACAAGGGTGAAAACAAGAAATAACTTGCACAGCACCATGTGCCTGACCTGATGTCAGAAGGAATTATATTGGGAGTGGTGGCTTCTAAGCTCATGTAGCTGTGTAGACTTTGAAAACTGCTCTGAGAACTGCCACCACCATGAAGTGTCCATGTCCAAAAAACTTCACCATGAGCCCAGCCCAGCAACCAGGGGCAGCTTCACAAAATTGTGGTCACACACTGACACTCGTGAGTGCTTGGATTCAATCAAAACAGGGATGTTATGCATTCCCAAAATACCTGCTGGTGATGCCTTCTCTGTTGCTCCAGAAAGCTGTCCAGATCTTCACATATCCTCTTCTCAGCATTCTTCCTGTGCATCATCTGTGATCTCGCCAGTTTTCTCCTTCATGTCTCCTTCATTTCAGCATCCCAAGTGGGTTGACTGGCATTACATTTGACAATTATTTTAAATATGGGAAACAGCAATTTCCCCTATGCTTTTTTTTTTTTTTGGTGACAGTAGTAGTGCTTGAAATTTTTTATAATTTTGCACACATTTACATTTTTCACTTATAGGATACCCAGAGTTTATAGGGGAAAACTCAAAATTAAGCCAAAGTGATAGCTATGGGAGACAAAGTTGATGAAACCACAAAATAAGTTTAGAAAGCTTTTTTTTCCCTAATTCTTGTACATTCAAAATACAGGAAGTATTGTGATAGTTATTTTCATTTTACCAAAATACTTGTTTCAAGTGATGTTTGCAAGAGCAATATCCAGCTCTAATGTGATATTGAAAGAAACCCAACAAATTTTTATGTATGTGGCCGTTGCTTTATTCCTGTGGGCAAACAGAAGTTAGATAATTGCTGCTGCTGATGGGCTCTGTACCATTAGATATCCTGTCCTCCTGATGGGATACTACAGGTGTTCCAGCCAGGCAGATCCCAACCTTACGGCTTCCCATAGCTACATAAGCTCTCTACAAGCCATTCTCTCAGATACTGCACCTTAGTGCCCCCGCATCCAGTGAAAGAAATTCATCCCTCAGCATTTATAAAGTGTTTTGTTTAATAGGATTGCATTTAAATTTCTATAAAGGTTGTCAATCCAATGCTTATGACTCACAGTGGAAAATTCCTCCCAGAGAGATTTTATTTAACCACTGACTTCTAGATGCACAGAATGAGCAATATACTGCAAAGAGAGGTAATAAACTTTCCCTTCTTTTAAATTAACCAGCAATCAGTTCTGGCCTGAGAAGTTTTATTACTTTTTATTAAATGCACTGGAGATTGTCTGTTATTGGAAAATGTGAAAAAGAACGAAAAAGCTTTTTGACAAGACCCATTACACATATTTTATCATGTATTTTCTATTCAAAGCAATTTCACTGCTGTAGACTAAACAGAGACTTAATATTTGACAGATTTGTTTAGAAGCTACTGTTCTTCAACAGACCCCCAAATCATTATTAGTTTTAGGCAACTTCAGACAGAAGCATTTTAAATTCCTTCCATAGCAGTGATTTGGTTTATTATTACTTTTTATATGGCAAGATATCTAAAAGACAAAGATGAACAGAAGAACTAAAGGGATTTTTCTAAACTGAGTCCTCTCCTTTGGTGTTAAAAGCAACACTGTATAGAATCATTTTGTCTTGAGCTCCAGCTTTAAGGCAGTAAGATCTTTTTGTCCCCACGTAATTCTGCTGGAGACACGTTACAGACTGTCCTCAGAATTAGGAATCTGTAAATTTCTCTAGAAATATATCTGTTATTAATTTCTAAATACTTTTCTGGAACTAACATCATCTTTTACTTTAAAAAAATATATTTCCTCACCACCTGAAAAATGACAGTGCAGTCAGTGCTGATTGTTATGAAATTACATGTAGGAACAGGAATTATATCAAGTTAACAGAAACTATACCTACTCATAGATCAGGAAGTATACTATACCTAAACTTTTATATCTTTTCTATGGTCTTCTGTCATTTTGTTCTGCCATGATACCTCATTTCCTCTTTCCTATTCTCCCACACATGCTATCTGTCCTCTGAACCTGTTTCAGCTAAATTCAATTCTAGAAAATGGACAGAGAGAATCATACAGATTATTCCTGATAAGGTGCTTTAGGGCCTTGCACAACAGCACTAATGCCTTCCTGGCTTTAGTGGGAACCTCTCACCAGAAGCCCCAGGGACCTACATTCACTTTTCCAAGGCCACATTGCCAGGGCAACTCCCAACCACTCCTGGATCTCCCCTTCAGTCATTCTCAATCCAGACACTTAAGCACTGCTGTTTTTACTACTCAGTTTCATCTCATTTCTAGAAGTCATCCTCCAAACCACTGTGCTCTTTCTGTCTAATGTTCTGATCCTCCTCATATTTGAACACAATAAATAATGGATAAATACTGCAAAATTAAGCAGAATGCAGGTTACAGGTTGCATCATATTTGAAATAAACTACACATGGTTATAGACTCTGGAAAATATCCCGTATATTCAAGAACAATATTAAGAATTGAGTGAGTTATTAGCTAATTTTTTAAAACCCCAACAGTGTAAATGTGAATTGATTTTTGTCTTCTTTTTTGAAAGTTTAGAGTTTGTGCATTTATTTTATTTTAGTCCATCTGCTTCACACCATTCCTCAGGCAAAATCTGGGTTACTTCAGTGTGAAGGAAGTCTCTGCATGACACAGGCCTGGGTAATATTCTCTTTTCTGCCTTAACCTTGCACATGGAGAGAGCCAGAGAAAGGAGAAGTATAGATTCAGTGCAGCAGCTGAATACACCTAAACCTGCTTTGGAGATTGGAACTAGGATTCAGTCATACTTCAACAGAGATTCTGGGTTAGAGAACACCATAAAACTTAGAAGACCATTTATATTCTCACAGACTTATGTAACATTTATAACAATAAGCCACCTAGTTAATTTATTTCCTATTACATGTTGGAAATCTAAATGACATTCACAACCAGGAGAACATAATAACTAAAGGGTGCCTCTTCTGCCACTAAACGTTTCTCATGTTTTCTTGTTGTGATCACTCTAACTAGTAGAAATAAAACCACCTATCAAAAATAATTGTCATAATATATCTTCATGAGAATAACCTTATATTGCCTATATATGAAACACACCTCAGCCTGCTGCAATGTGTAGGCAGAGTTAAAATAGCATAAAAATCTTAAGTCTTATTCCATTTGAATTGAACAAATTACTTTCTACCACAGTTAAAAATGGCTTAGCTTTTAGGAAGTTTAGTGAAAAATTAAACCCCCCCACCTTAAGCAAACACTGCAGGCTATGCTTATGGAAAATTATCCTCATGTTAATCAGCTGCACATGCTGACAAACTTGTTCTTTTCTGGTTGCCTAGCTGTCTACCAACCTCCTCTGGCTCCCCGCCATGACCTCTGTGAAAGAGCTGCTATAGCAGTAGCAAGTATGTTCTCAGAAAGCCTTATTAGCTGTGCTGTAGGTTCCTAGTTATTGAACAGCAACTCATTGTACTTTCATTATTTTGACAGTATTTTAAACAAAAATGCCGGGTTTCATCTTTTAAACAGCTATGAGAAAATTCAAGGTCAAGAAGGCTAACCAGACAAAACAGGTCAGCGTTACATGTTATGCTGTAGCAGCAAACACTACAAAACCAAATCTACATTTCAAAATGGTACGTCTGAAGCTGTCATATATATATATATATGTATATATATATAATTTTAACACATAATGATAGGCTTGAAGAACTATGATATGTACAAATAAAAAAGTTACACATCTTCCAAAATTTATTTGTCACAAAGTATAGAAATTGAACTAAATTTCACTACTTCAGGCCATAGCACACAGAATCAGTATTTATTAAAGGCTGGTTAATTTTAGGAGGGAGACTTCTGTGGATATTCTCCAAGTTCAACAGTTCTTTCCACAGATCAACCACTGGGTTCTCACATGTACTTAAAGGCAGTTGGACACCAAAACTATACAGGGCCTCAAGCAGTGCTATGCTACATATACAGCAGCATTTTAGTTATAAAAAGAAAAAGTCAGGTAGGTATGTTCTTATTTGACAACTTCTCCTTCAGTAGAGTTGGTGAGCGTGAGTGAATTAGATATCCACATAAAGCACTGACATAATTTGTATGCGCCATCCTAACATACCATAGGAAGAGTCCTTAATTGAAAGTAATAATAGGGTAGCCAGGAAATAACCCATTAAACCCATAAAACCCATTAAAATAAGTTGGCTGTCTGTGCTAAACTCCAGATATTCCTAAGGTTTTAATGAAATTTAACTGTCTTTACTTACTAGAATACAATCAAAAACTTTTAGATTTAATTCTCTCAGAGGTGAAACAACTGCACAGACTACAGATTTTCTTATTGATGGATCATGTGCATTAAGTAACAGTCTTTTTGAAAAAAACTAAACTGATAGTTTTCATCCATCTTCTCAAGCCAGTTTGAAGCATGTTCAATTTAGTTTTGTTTATATATGTTAAAACTCCTACAGCATACGTTTGTTAAGCTTTTAGATTTTTTAAAGTATATTCTCTTCTTCCTACAAAAACAATATAATCCACTGTACCAGTTGCTATAGTTGGCCTGCAGCTTATATAAGTAACCTCCCCAAACACAAAAATCAGGCTGATCAAGATATGCATGTTCTCAATCTTGCTTTATGAGGTGAAGCTATACACCTGCAAGAACACTGATGCATAAAGACTGCTCTCTCTTTTCCCCCTCCCCCCCAAATATTTGCATCCACTGGCAAAACCTGTACAGAAGCAAAACAATTAAAGATGTACCAGAGACACTATGATGCAACAGAAAAGCCCCAGGTCTGGACCCAAATCCGCCTTTTAACAGGATCTCAGTCTTTGGCCTCCTGGAGAGCAACAGCAGCAGAGCAGGACTGCCAGGACATGGCCAGCCCTGACACACCATGGGGCTGCAGTAAGGATCTGATGGTGTGAGCCCCAGCACAACCTCAACCGAGAACAAAGGTTCATGCCTATTTCTTAGAGTTGTTATGTGCCAGATAGAGAAGTAAAGAATTAAAAAAAAAAAAAAAAAAAAAAAAAAAAAAAAGAAGAAAAAAAGAAAAAAGAAAAACTATATAAAAGTTATAAATCATCCATCAGGATCTAAAAAAGCAATTGCTGCTGAGTTGCATTACATATTTCCCAGTTGCTCATTGACCTGTTGGAAGTAAACTTGACCTCAGGGCAGATTTTAGAGGGCAAGTATGTACTTTGTTTTTAGCACTTAGAGTAAAAAGGGTGGATTTGGAATGCACTTGCCTGTGCTTCCCTCCTCTCAGTAAAGACCAGGCTTCCTGGTCAGAACCATGCTGATCAGGGTGGGAGGTCAGTCACACTGCAAATAAGAACTGACGTTTCAAAGCCAGAGCAAGATTTTTGTTGTTAAGGAAATGTGCTCTAACAACAGATTTGCAGATCACAGTAAGGAAAGGACATGTTTCTCTTTTGCTCTTAACTGGTAAAGTTCTTGAGCTCCACGGTGGCTGACTAATGGCTGAAGGGATATTTCACTACATTGAATTAAAATATTGTCAGGAAACTTACACGAAGGAATAAATATTCCTTTTAATACCTGTAAATAAAACAAGATTAACTTACTTACTCCACTCATGGTTACTGCTGAGTGTAAAATTCAAGAAGTCATACCTTTGCCGAGTTGCAAACCAAGCAAAGAGAATAAAGAGTGTTTCAACAAACCCTGTGCCATACAATTTTGAAGATGAGCTCTAATGCAAGGCTAGATGCTACCTGGGCTGGGGAAAGAAAAATGTTTTCCTCTAATTTGCAGAGCAGCTATACAACTGTTGCACAGTTGTTGCAGGCAATGATCAATAAATAAGAGGAGAGGACACCTCAAATTCCAGCATGTTTTTGGTCCATCTTCCTCACAGTCTTGAAAAAGAGAGCAATATAGTCTGATGCTTCAGGCCACAAAGGAATTGCTGAGGAGCTCTTGAAAAGAGCTAACTATCCCCATAACTCAAAAGTACAATTGTATATCCAAAGCAAAACCAACCTTATCCTTTGTTGAGTAAACTGGAAGGACACTTTTCTTCAAGTTAGCAGCCTAATGTCAAAAATAAGGGCTAGAAAAGATACAAACAAATGACATATACAATGAGGCACTACAGGAAAAGTTCTAGCTGGCACCTAAGACAGGATTCGTGCAAGAAATGAAAGAAGTTATTGTAGCACAGCATTGCTTCTCAGGCTGCAGCCTGCTCACTCTTGCGGCAAGGACACTGCTGCACAGCCTGCCCACCAAGGGGGAGGCTGCTTCCTACTGACACACTTCCACATCCACATGGAATCAGCAGAGCCTTTACTGACCAATTAAAATAAAACTTAATCATCATCTTTGGCAACTTTTGTTGCTGAACCATGTTGCTCTGCTATTGAAACCTACAGCATACAAATTCAACATAGACAAAATAAAACACCACAGGTTTGATCCTCTTTCTTCCAGACTACTCCTCACCTGAAAGAGATAATGCAAAATTTCTGAGAAAGGAAATGCAGTGATTGAATCCAAAATCACTTGAATCCCTAACTCAATAGAAGATTCAGTTACCTCTGGGTGGTACCTCTCAGGGCTGCAATTCCTCATCTTTTAAAGGCTCAGAACACAGAGGGTAGAAGTGAATGAGGCTATCATCAGTAAAATAACTAATGTTTTCTGACATCAATTCAGTAACACTGCAAACCCCATCCTCTTCAACAGGGTCTCTGTTGAGAAAAATGTGATTTACTCAAAAAAGAGAACTTGTCTTCACAGCTGCAAAGCCACTTCCAACCACAAAGACAGTTCCTCATTTCCAGTTACCACAACCGGTTTTGCAGTGAGCGGGCTGGTGTTTTCTGCAGGCCCAACCAAAAGGGTATTGAGGGAAGGGCAGCTTGCTGCACTTTTGTTCATTCCCAGGCTGCCGTGTTGACATACCTCTCCTGTGTGGTCACAGTAATCATATCCTCTCACCCCTGATCTCCCCCAGCCATGCTCTTGTGGTCGCTGCAGTGAGGTTTGCACTTGTCCCAGACCGTTCCACTTGTCACTGCAAATAACATGAGATGGAAGAGATGATAAGAATTTTTTTTTCCCCATGGAAAGGCATATTCTCCATTACCCTTGCTTGTTCTTTGGTGTAATCAACTGTCTCTCCATTTTATGGAAAATCAGAAAACCAAACTGTGACCTAAAACTGGAACTGTGACAAGATCAAGACTTGGGAAATGCAGTGATGCTACTAAAAAAATAATAAATCCTTGGATAACTAATTTATTTTTTTTCACTTATATAGTTCAGTCATTAATAACGTCTTTAAGGTACGATTCATAGCACCAGAAAAATGAACTTTAGGTAGGAAGTTTTCCTCACATTCTTACTCCATTTTCAATTGTAGAATGTTAGTTCTGAAATTGCATGACTATTTAAACCGTGAAATTCAAAGCATGAACTATTACTGTAGAGGTTCACACTAAAAGACAAAATTTATTTTCTGTCAAAGGTAACTCTGACAGGAATAATGAAATCTATTTATTAAATAAGTATTTATAATACAGATCTTTAAAATCACGACACTTACTTATATTGATACACATCATGCAATTTCCAATGTATTTCAGTACCTTGGTGCCATGAGCTGGTATCCTGAAATGGAAAAATATGAAAGAAGACTAGCTTCCCTAGAAGGTCACTGACATCAGCAATGGGTAACACAATTTGAACCCTAAGGAGCGCAGTGAGAAATTCAGAACACAGCTTCCAATAAACAGCAATTGCCCTAAGTCAGCAGGAGCACTCCTATGTCTTCAAAATACAGACAGGTAACTGTACTTGGTGGCTTTCCTTGAGAGAACTTTGCTTCAATTGAATGTTTTACGCAGAAACGGCAGGCTTTTGCTGAAATTACTACAAACATATGTATCAAAGGCAAAAATATATTTTTTCAGTGAATGGCTTGGATGTATTGAAAAATATTGGTATTTCCCTTCCCTTCAGGACTTGCTGCTTAGCCACGATATAAAAACAGAAACAATTTTTGAATAATTAATGAGACACAGGGACTGAAAATAGACGTCTTTTCTTCCCTTTCCTGCCTCCCCTTATTAAAAAAGCAAACAAAATCCTAACAATAGAGCTAGAAGGTTACAAGTCCCTTAAGAATAACTACCTGCCAGCTGGTCTGAAAAGAACAGAATGAAGCAAAATGCATCACATGTAACACCCAGGCAGTACGGCAAGATCTACAGAGGAACCAACATCAAGAGTTTTTAGAGAGAAAAAAATAATCCAGGAATACAAGGGATGAGAAGATGAGTACAGTACCAGCATATACTCTTTGAAGGTGTACTATATTTTTTATTTACACCACCAGCAAGGGAGGCATGTAAATTTCCCCTAAATGGCTTAAACTATACAATAATTGTTTGGTTTATGAAATAAAAAACCCCAAACAAATAAACCTCAGAAAAATAAAACCCACAAAAAAACCCACAGAATACCATCTTGTACAGTGCTTCCAAGTGTTTTATCTTTTTGCATACATTTGCAATGAAAGAAATGCTGCCAATATTCCATAGCTTAAGCATTTCCCATTCCACTAAAAATACACACATACTTACGCAGAAAGTGTGTACTTTACACAAAGTGTGTAAAACTGAAGAACCTAGGATTGCTGTGAAGTACTTTGAAAGCACTTGGTTCCTACTGGTTTTCCTTTACAGTAAGACTCAAGTCACTTCTGAGAGACCTGCAGATTGAGGAGCCCTGCATATGCATGCATTTCAAACTACTTTTATGACGTAAAATCAGGATTTCCTTCCATATTCTCCCTTCCTTAGATTTTCGACACAGTTACAAGCTCTTAACTACAGGCAGAAGGGCCTGTTAGTAGAGCAGAAGGGGCTGCCATCTTGTCCCCACCTGATCTTGTGGAAGATACAAAGTCAGTACAGCATCATATAAAGACTTGCGTTCTCAGGTTTTTCTCCTTTTCTTCCTGGTTCGTTTCCTCTCGTGCTTCTTCAGTTCTACTCTACAATGTACAGTAAATTACAGTGGGGGACCTTCCATCCTTCACCTAGCACCTTCCACACAGACAATTTATCAGACGAGACACACTCTTCAACCACAGAAAAACCACTCTAAAACCACAGAAAACCAGCAAGGTGCTCACTTTGATATCTGTTTTTCACCCTTGCACGTGAGAAACATGAACGTTTCTTTTGTGCAGTTGAAAGCTGAGAGTATAAGCAGCAGCGCTTTGGGTCTTTGGGTTTTGAAATGTCTTCAACCCCCATCGCAGCTGGTTGCTGTCACATGGAGAGAAGCAGGGGGAAATCTGGCTGACAAAGGCTGTTGATTGTATACGTGATTTCTCCTCAGCAGCTGGCCCCTGGAGAGCGTGAAGTACCTACTATTCTGAGGTGTTTCACCTCAGACTGCGGCAGGCAGCGTTTGGCGGGGGTGGGTGCCACCCCCGCCCGGCCTCCCCGCTGGCTGCACACAGCGACATCCCGGCTGGGCGGCCTGCGGGGGCAACACGCTTCCTTTCTGCCACAAAACGAGAAAAGACTTTTGGGTTACAAATTACACCGGGTTCCACTGACAGCTGAAGGGCTTCCAGCACACGCTGGTTCTCGCATCCCCGCGGGCGGCCCGGATACCCTGCGCTCGGGCGATGTTGTCGGGGTCCCTTCGCGCTCCGGGCGGTTCCCCCCCGGCCCCGGGCTTCCCACCACCTCCGGGCGGCACTGCTCCTCACTGCGCCCCGGCGGCTCCCACGGTTCCGGGACAGCTGCCGCGTGCCTACGGCGGCGACCGCTCCTCCTTTTCGTCATCTTGTCTTTCTTCTTCGTGCTCTGATCACCCTCCTCCTCTCGCCCCCGCTGGCTGTCCCGGCCCGGCACCGCCCGGCCCGGCAGGTAGCAAAGGGGCGGGCGCGTAAGGCGACGCCCTCCCCTCCCCTCCCCCC
>JANPWX010000078.1:1310789-1351652 GCA_024734555.1 Trochalopteron elliotii | reverse complement strand
AAGGTAGACTGCAGCTCTAAGTAATGGGCAACTTCACGTGTTTGAGAAGTGTTGGGACTCTTTGGTTTGAATTTAGGCTGCAGTCTGTACATCCAAAAAACATCAATATTGCAGTTTAAAAAGGACTTATCCCCTGTACAACAAGTAGGGAGAACTGAGTCATTAACTCAGTGGCGATTCTCTCACCATTGCATTTGTTTTTAAATGAGATGTGGAGGGAGAAGAAGATAAAGTGTATAGGATGGGGTCTTGTGGGACAGGAAAGTATTGAGAATTGTGCCTGAATTTCTTTTGAGATTTCCGCTGTTCTACAAAAGACGTGTAGCATCTTTAGACACCTCACTAGTATCTATTAGAGTGAGTTCCCTGAGCAACTTATTAGTGATAATCTTCCATTCTAGAGGGAATGACAGTGGGATTTTGACAGTTCCTTTGAACCAAACCTGTGCCTACAAAACTGATTTTCACAGTAATGGGTCATATCTGACTCTGTAGAGCAAGTGATACAACCATCATCCTTATCATAGTGTGTTTCTCATGCTCATTTTCCTCACAGTTTGCTGTTAATGTCTTTACAGCATAGTTCACTGCCTTAGCTTATTTACCTGTGGATGAGAAATGTTTTGAGACTGCTTGGGAACAGTCTAGCAGGTACTGCATCTTGTAGCTGTAGGTATTTGAGGCCAAGCATCAATTCACAAAGTGTGGGATATGCCTAAGGAGTAAAAGACAGAAATTTAGGTGTTAAAATCCCATATTTGTCATTAAACCTCACTGTCAGTTACCTAAATCTCCTATTCAACTGACTTTAAGATAGAAACTCAGCTAACAGAAGTTTTTATCTTTGCTTCAATGACTGTAGTGGCTACATCTCTCCTGGCCGCTCTTGTATCTCATGTGCTAGACAAATTGAGTCTTGATATGAGGAGTGAGTCCTGCTGCAAGTTTCAGTCACTGTGTGTCTGTTGTGAAGCATTATGTGTTGCTGAATGAAGGGTGATCTGCTAAGATAGACCTGGAACCTGTACCTCACTCTGTTAAGGCTTCAGCATTATTGTAGTCTCTTCTGAGCATCTTTGTAAATATATTTTATCTGTTTTGGAAGCAGTCAAGTGCTGAAAGTCTCTCAGCATCTCTCTGTGGTTAATCAGATGGTCAAGTATGCCACTCATGCTCCTGATAAGTGCTGTGGAATCCTATGGTATACATACTCAACAGGATGAGAACAATTTGTAGTCACAAGCTGTTGTGTTGTAACTTGCTGGTTTTTCACAGCTAGGAGTCATATTAAGGAATTTAGAAGAGGTCAAAGTTTTAATGTAGAATTCAGATGAACAGTCAAGTTTTGACTGCAAGTTTTTCACCAAGATGTCCAGATAGCCCTTGCTTAGGAGAACACCCAAGGAAGAGGTCAGTTCCTGTTAGAAGAGAAAGACTGAGTTTGCTATTTCATGCAAGTTTGTAAATTTAAAGACTACTTTGTTCTTCCTTTTAATGGAAAATTGATGTGATTTCTTGGCATTATCTGCTAGTAAATATTGTTTTTAATTTTTTATCACTAGAATGTTTTTCTCTGGTTATTTCTTTTGTAGTTCTGAAATTTGTTGCAAGTGAATAGTGTAAGATCCATCTCATAAGAACCATGCAGTTTCAGGCTAAAAGCATGAATGAGGAATGCTCTAATTTTAGATTTTGAATTTCTTTTTTGAAAGAGTTCTGGTACTTCTGTCTGAAAAAACTCACCTGTTTTTTCTTTAGAACTTTCTGTGACCCTTATTGCTCCACTTTTAATAGTGCCAGACTCGTCTACTGCTTTCATTTATAGTGGCTGCAGGTGCCAGCAGTGGCAGCAATTGCCACTGGCAGCTTCTAACTTAGTGCTGGAATGGGTGGAGTGAAGCATTGAAGGTATTTGTATGTGATGAGTGAGTGCCACCTAGGAACTTTGTACTAGTTCATTAACCAATGGGAAAAAAGGCCTAATCCTGTCATTGACCTTTTATAGGCAGAATTTTTGCAGAGTAGATGGATTTGGAACTCTAAATGCTTAGTTTGCTGAGAAAATTTGCTGTTGACTTTAAGCTGTGTAGTAAGATTTATAGTGTCCTTTCCTCCAGTGAGTACGTTTTTCATAGGCTTGTCTCTTGAGGAATCTTTGTAGTACAGAAATAAAACTTAGTATACAGGAGATCTATGGTTTCATTACCTAATACCTAGACAATAAAATAAAAGAAGTAAAGAAAATGTGTCACAGGCACTAGACAGAATTGCTTATTGGTAGGTTTGGGTACAGTTTCCTGAAGAAAGTTTGACATAGTCTTACTAATGCACAGAGGGATTTTTTTTTTATTGGCTAGTTTGTTTTCCTTGTAACAGTAAATCTTGCAGAGTGGGTTTAGTGGAACTAGAAGTGTATCTTCACCGGTGGTTTTAAACAGCCCACTCTACTGGGACATGACTCAGATGCTGTACAAGATAGTTTAGTTTCTCAGGGTATTTGCTTGGGTACACTGCCACACTATCTTTTGTGGCTTCCAGACATGTTGTTGATGCCTGGATATCCAGTAAAATGGGAAGAGTAGGTGTGCAGTTACCTTCAGGGGCAATTGTAGTTAAATTTGAAGATCCTCAAGTATGATCATCATGTGACAGGAGCGGTGTTCTAGAAGGTTGAAATAGAAAAAGAAAAGATGCAGTTTAAACAATCATAGGGATACTTCCTTAGAAAGCTGCTCACTTGCTTAATTCATAAAATTTAGTAGTGTTTTCTCAGACACTTTGAGTTAAAGGTAGACAGTTTTGCTGACACCTCTTTGTGCAGTAAATGACACTTTAGGCATCTCAAATTAGAATGTCTGTGTTAAGAATATATGATTCTGGAATAAGTTCATTAAATGAATTACTCAATTCCTGTAGACATAATGTTCTGTGGAGATGATCATTGCTGGCAAGGAAACTGTTGCTGCAGAGCTCCATGACACATTTGCAGATTGCTTCTCACTTTAGGCACTTGCTTTCATACATGCATCCCCACCTTGGTGAGGCTGTTTTCCCTCTACTGTTTATTTGGCTGTCCTTAAAATCCTCACTCTTAAGGCAGCATTTTCTTTTTAGGTTTTCTGAGAAACGGTGTAAATACATTTTTTAGTTCTCCAGTGTGTCTAGTTTAAAGCTGAAAGATCACACTAAGGTTGTAAGTGTTTCCATTTCTGTAAGACAGTTTTACACACCATTTTCCCCCGCAGAACTTTGTGTAATTTGGAATTTCCCTGCATTCGTCTCTTTTCCCTTCAATGCAAATGTGTTATTTTGCCTTTATCTCCTCTTGTTCATTAGCCACTATGCAGCATCAGCGTGGTGTATTTAGTGAGCACAGATATGCTCCCATATAAGCATATTTTGCATCTGAAGGTACTATGCCTGCAATTTGGGAAACACCGACCTAGCGAAAGAAAATATGACTTTTGCCTTTTCGAACAGCTTAGAAAAGTATTTTTCATTATTTGAACTCTCAATTATGCAAACATAACTCTTGCCTCTGAAATTGCAAATCCTTTTAAAAAATGCATTTACTTTAAGTATTACTGGTGAAAAAGTATTACTTTTGGTTTTCCCAAAAGTTAGCCAGCACTTGCTGAGCTTAAGTAACAAGTTCTAGTACTTATCTTGCTCTCTAGACTGAAGAACAAGAATATTTTAAAGTGGGAATTTCGCAGTAAATTTTAAATGTTTTCTCCCCTCTCAAGGTGACAGCCAATTTATTTGTGTGTGATTTGTGGATAAGAAATTAATTTGTTGTATTAATATTTTTCTGTGTTGGAGACAAGGAAAAGTGAGAGATTTTTTACAACCTCCTTTGTACATTTTGTAACAGAAGCAGTAATTTATTGACTTTGAAAGAGTTTTCTATTTTAGGAATCAATTTAACCACTTTCTTTTGTAAGCCCCATCCTGCTGATGTACCTTGAAGTCCTGCGTAGTGACCTGTGCCCTCGAAATCTCGTGTCTCCCCTTTCATCATGTTCCCCTTGTACTCTTTTAATACACATGCTCTTTTTATGTTTTCAGTAAGTTTTCTATCCTGTCCCAGTAAAGGGTTTCCTCCTCTCCTGTTTTCCTCTTATACATAAAGTGCTTCCAGAGTCTTCCTTTCTCTGTTGAACTCGTGCATCCATAATCTGTGCAAAAATCTCCAGGCAGGACTGACTCTCTTCCTCACCATTCTCCCTTCCACTCCCTTATTCCCCCTCCACAGTTCCTCAACTACCTTGTTGTTGAGGATGAACAAAGGAGGATCTGGTTTTTCTCATCAGATGTGTAGTCCTGTCCATGTGCAGTGCTGGGATGGACGTGGCATGTACTGTAGCTCAGCAGAGCACTGCCCAAGGAAAGCCATGAGGAGAGGAGGCCGTGTCTATGCCAGGCACTGTTTGCTGGTGCACACACGGAGTGCACTTGAGCCTGAGACCTGGCCATTACACATTCCTCACCTGTGTTGTCTCCACTGGCCAAAGTCATTGTTAATGTTGTTATAGGGAAGAGGACTTTCAGTGGATTTGAGAGGGGTACACAAAAGCAGGAGTATGGTATTCCTCAGGCTTGTTGCACTTCTCCACCCTTCATGCTGCTTCTCCAGGCAGGACCGGACTCTCCGGTTGCTATAGTAAGAAACTGAATACTGGGAGATACAGCTTCAGCAACTCTACAGGCTCAGATCTGAAACCACAGAATTGCTTAGTCCTGCTTCAACTGAACTGTAAGTTATTTCCTGCTCCTCTGACCATGTGACAGCTCTCTCTGAGCACAGCTAAGATGTGGTCATTCTTTCTAAGTAGACATTTTTTCCCTTTACTCCCCCTCAGTCAGCCAAAGCAAACAGAAACATCACTTGGCTTATGACACTAAATATACACAAAGGCATCCAAATAAGCTCCTCTCTGTAAAACTGCACTCGATTTTTGTGGTTAACTGAAAAGAGGAAGAAAACTATGAACATCCTGTAGTGGTGTGTGTTCTGTGCAATACCACAGGCAAAAGCTTCCCCTTGCATTTGCAGAGAAGGAAGCAGTAGTTTCTAACAAATTAAATGCAGGGCTATTTTTTTCTTTATTGGCTTTAGGTTTTAGTTAAGAGTATCTCCGATATGAAATTAATTTTATAACTGGACATGCATTTATTGGCATTTATATTTTTAACAACCTGATAATTTACAGTTTAAAAAATTCAGGGTTTGGGCTTCATTTTGTGCCATGTTATGCGAACCAATATATTTTAGCCATACAATAGATGTTGCAATTTTTACTGTTCTTAAACAATGTTGGCCTCTGTGTTACACTGTACCGTTGGCAGTGTCCTCAGTTTGTGTAGCTAGAATTTTAAAACTTTGTATAGCTTTAAATTTAAAGTGTGATTTCGACAGAAAATGCCGGTTGCGCTTGATGTCTAGAACTCAGTAGTGTTTCAATACACCATTTCTTTATTTTAGAAAATAGTTCTGTTTTTAAGAGACTCATCCATATCATATTCAGGTGCCAGTATTTCTATACCTGAGAGACTGATAATACAGCTGTTGTCTCTGCTCAGGGCATGCCCTTCCTTGCCTTAGTTCGAGCATCTAGATGCAACATACCTATAGTTGTGTTACAGTTTTGTTTGTTACACGGAGATGGATTTGGTGCTAAATGTTTTGCTGGGATATGTAGATCTCTCTCTATGTCATGGTTTTAACTTCATCTTTTTGTATCATTTAGGATGTCTTGCTTTGAATGCTTCAGTTTGTCATTGAGGCTTTTCCTTAACAGCCTCTTTGAACACCTCTGGTCTTTTCAGCCTATAAATGACAAATCCTGTTTGTTTCTCTGTCCTCTTTTCATATTGTTTATGAAATTTTTTTATCAAAAAAGTGAGTGGTCATGCTGCTGCTCCAGGCTTCACACTGTGTTACCAAGGAGTCTGTCTCTCTCAATGGTCATACCTGTCAGGACCCTAGTTTAATGTTACTGATAACATTTAAGATTGGTGGCAGAAGTGTGCATCTTGTCCTTTTTCTCAACTGTGGTCTGTCAGCCAGCTGTGCTACCATACTGATGGCTAACAAACCTGAGTGGGGCAGTAGCATGAACTCAGGCACTGTTCCAGTTTGTTGGCACAATTTTGAGTGCTACCCCAGTAGTTGCTGAAATTAATATGAGTGTGGTTTTGAGATGAGAATGGTGTAAACGGCTCCTGGTACATCATATGGGGTAGGGCCATCACTACCCAATTTGTGCTGTGTTAGGAAGAGAGTTTGTTCCTCTATGTATTTTATGTGTTCTGCACCATTTCCCATCATATCCAGAAAGTGGCCCAGGTCATAGTAACTCATATCTGCACAACCAGGGAAATCTGCAAGGAGACAAAAGCAGTTCTGGGGATGGGGAGATAGATGTGAGCTGTCTGTTCTAGCAGTCAGTAGCATGTAGATCACAGAATAAGGGTGAGCTCTGCTGCTGTGCACATAACTGTATGCTTTGACACTAAGTTCAAGTCGAATCTGGTTTTCCTCCCAGCAGCAAAATTCAATATTGTCTTTCTGCTCCTTGAAATTGCTTTTGGAAACCTGAGAAAACGCAGGTGCCTAGAAGTTTACAGCAGACAAAAGTGTGCCTGTGCATGTAATCACCTGCTGCAGTGGACAGTTTTCAAGTCTTTGATATTGATACTGTGAACACAAGCTCATGAGGTTTCTGATCTCTGATTTCAGGAGGAAAAAAAAAAAAAGATTTTGCCTTCTGGTAAAGACATGTGGCTGTCTTGTAGCTGTGCCTCTACAGGGTACATGAGGTACAGCAGGGATGACCTTAAAGGATGCTGCATTTCTTTCACTTCACTTCTCATTTGCAGAGTGATGGCCTACCAAGAAAATGTGTCCTGTCTGAAGGTTTCTTTTCTGATGAGTAGTTTGTAAGTAATTTAAGAAAAGTTCTGTGCATCTGCAGAGCCTCCAGGGATGTGCAGCTTTCTTGGAATCTTACATGAAGCTGCGTTTTGGGGTGTTGTAGCAGTTTCCAGTCATCTCAAATGCAATAATTTGTTTCCTGATTGAGCTCCAGAGACTGGTTTAGGGTGTGAAGTAGTGTAATTAGTGATAGTTTAATCGTAACATACTCTGTCTCTTCTAGTATCTCACCTTAATCATTGGTTCTGTTGGGGGTATAAAGGTACGAGCTCAGGAAAATTCAGATCATTCTGTCTTCTATGTCCACAAGATCTGCTAGTTAGTGTTTGCATGCTTCAGTTCTGTAAACACTTCTCTCAAGTTTTTATTTTATAATTTTTTCCCCTTGGGTGTCTGGTTATTCCCTCTCTCCCTTCTGGCCATATTTTTTTCCCAGTGTCACTTTTAAAAGTCAGCACTGGCAGGAACTGGTCCCCTGTTGAGGCTTGGTGCTGTGCAAGCAGTTCTGTCCTGCAGCAGGTAGGTAGCATTTGGCTCAGAGCAGAAGGGAGATAACAATCTGTCATGGATTTAGAAGCTGAGTGTTTTTAGGCTTAAGGTCAGGATAGTGACTTGCATGTCAGTTCTGGCTGCAGTAATTGTTCTGGCAATGAAATGATGCTGGATGCTACCAATATCCATTTGACTGTAAATAACTTCTCCAAGCTCACAGCATACAAAGAATATCACTGTGATGCAAGTCTGAGTTAGCAAAGGGTGTTACACAGTTGGCTTAGTCCAAATAAATCAGCCATGAATACGAATGACTGCCATGCATCATCAAGGCTGTTTCTCAATTCAGGTGCTCTGGGCACTTCAGGTGCAGCTTGGTGCCTGATTTGTCAGAATAACCTGGTCCTGGAATGAGCTGACTGACATGTCACTTCTTGGAGTCTGGAATTCTGCTGAGGTCTGTTGCATTTGTTGCAGAACTGAAACTTTTATGTGGGGATTGGCAGATTCAGAGATCTTAGTTCCACATAATCTAGTAAAAAGCTCCCAAGCTGTGTATCATATTGTGTCATCCACTGCCATGGTGGATGGCAGTGGCCTTCTGAAGGATGCAGTTGTGAGTAACAGATGTTCAAAGGGGCACTTCCATTGGTGAAGGTGACTAGCCTACAATTTATTCTGTAAATCTGCTTTGTGTGCCCAGGAATGGATACTAGACTATCAGGAAATCGAGATTTTTTAATTTACCCCAAACTCCACCCCCTCCCACACCCCCACAAGGCTTTCTCAAGATCCAGCTGTGTTACTGGCACTCTCCATCCCCAGCTTCCTGTGGGAAGTGTTTGTACCAGAGTGTTAAAGCTTCTGGCCATTTATCCTCTAGGTCTTCTGAGGGCCCAGTTATAAAGACTTAAATCTGATGTGCATACAGTCAACTATACTGAATTTCTGGCAATGTATTGCCATTATGTAGCTGCCACACCTGTGATCATTTGTTCCAGGAGACTGGGAGAGATACCCTATTTGTATATTCATGTAAAATCTCATGAGTAGGGTGTAATTTTTCTTGAATTCTGTCTTAGTGAGGTAACCAGCTTATTTTTTGTCTAAACTGTGTACTCATGGGAGTGGTATTATCTGTCATATACTCAACATCAAGAGTTTTCTGTTTCTGTACTAACAGATTGAGGCTGTTCAGGTGCTCAGGGCAATTGATGTAGTTAGATGATCACAAAGGGAATATCCACACAAAAGCTGGAAATCCAAAGTCTGCTTTGACAAAGGGTACCTTCTTTCAGTCATTGGGATCTAAGGTGCATCAGTGCCCTTACAGAGGAATATCTTGTTTCCAAAAGTGTTACACATCTGAAAAAAATAATCAGTATTTCACTAATAACTTCTAAGTTATAGTTAAACTAATAAGTTCAATGATTGTAACTAGCATAACATTTATTGTGTACATTTTTATTATGTTAGTATGGTGCAACAATTTACCTGCTGATTTTATACTGTCATAAAAACACTGTAACTTATTGCATAAGTGGAGGTTTTCAGGATAGTGACAAACACTTGACCTGACAAGAGAGCAGCTGCCAGTTCTCCCAAGCAGCAGGAACCAGTAAGGTCGAGCATGTTTGCCTCTGTCAGTTCCAGAACAGACTTGGAGAATTGCAGAAAAGTAGTTCAGAAACTGAAGCATGTAATGCTTCAAATCTAATGCTTGATTAGGATAATAATACTGGCTGGTTGGAATGCAGTGCTGTACAGATTGGCCGTTGTCAGTGTTACAACTTCACTGTGATCACAAGCAAAGCTATCTTAAGATCTTTTTCATGTAAGTTAATATTTTGGCTCAATGTCTTTCATTAATTCAGACAATACTCACCAATAAGATTAAAGGTCAGTTTCAGACCAGATGTTTCTTTTAGCTGTTCTTTGAAACAAATATTTTCTGTCCTAAGAGTTGTTAAAATATCTCTACTGTGTCCATGTTAATTATGTTGGTGTGACTTTGTGGATTCTAAACTCTTACATTGGTGTAATAAATATTGGCTTTCTTTATTGTAAGCTTTGTTTCTCACATGAGTCTAGTACTACTAGTTCTGAGTGAAATAATTTTTATATTACTTGTAAATTCAGGTTGGTACACATAACTTTTCATGTAGCATGTAGCACATATGTTACTGCTGTAGAACAATGTTCACAAGCTACAAGCAGGAACACAGCAGTTATGGGGAGCTAACTATCTTCAAGTGAAGATGAGGGTGATTTTGTTCTGATCATCCAGACATTAATATTTAAGAATTAAAGATTGAGAGCAATATCACTGTATCTGTTCCTCCCCTTTGCTATGTGAACTTGGACTGCCAGCTCAGCACTGAAAGAAAAAATAAGTACTGCTTTTTTTTCTTAAAACTGGTGACAGGATATAGACACCGAAGTGTTAAGTGCAGTGGAAAAATACATCCTGCTGCTCTCCTTCTACAGCATTTTTCTTGTATAAATAAACACTTTTTCATTAACTTTAAATAACTAGATTCTTTACAGTTTTTGCTCTTCTAGGTGTGTTCAGTAGAGCAGGCAACTTCATTTTAAGAAACATTCTGGCACCGTAAGGAGTTACAGAAGTATTTTGGCTTCAGGGAAGGAGTTTTCCCATTCAGCAGCCCTCTGCATTTATTTTCAGATAATGGGCAGTCAGTTTGGAAGAGAAATTGTCAACTCCATTGTTAATATCTGAATTTCAAAATAATTCTTAATCTGAACTTTTTCACTAAGTCCCAGCTTGGCAAAGCTCAGTTGTAGTAATTTCTTTTTTTCACCCTGGAAATTGAATATTGCAAACTCAGCAATTATTTCCCTAAGGTTGGGTGTATTTTCCCTTCAATAAACTGCACTCAAATATTGCCTTTGTACTAATCATTTAGACAATCAAGGAGAGAGAGTGTAACAAAAACACAAATTATTTTTTGGTGAGGGCTTTTCTTTAGTAATAGAAATGGAAGGTTTGTAATACCTGACCGGAGAGTTTACACACAAATCTTGAGCTGCAAAGGCTGTACTGCAGTGGAATTTTCAGCTCTTAGGTACAGGACCAAGTAGCAATGCCAAAAGCTCAAGTAAACTCTCCCTAGCATTTTTCCATGTAGCCTTAATCCTTTGTAGATGAGCCTAGATATATGGGCATGATGAGGTTGACCTTACTGAAGGGCCGTGACAGAACTAGGATAGAGTGCCTAGTTTTCAAAATGACTTTATTTTTTTTTGGTGCATTGTCTTACATTTCTTTCAGTGCTTACATACTGAGATTTTATGGATTATTATTGCTCAGGGCTTGTCATGGAACAGACCATTGAGAAATTCCAGGTATGCAGGGAGCTTTGAGTCATACACTTTGTACTCTTTAGTCTTCCATCTTAAGAATCGCGAGTTAAATGTACTGTGTAAAAAATAAGTGTGATGGTGACTTACAAGAGCAAGTTTCTTACAGAGTAAGTTTGTTACAAAGTATTTGCAGCCATGGTTTGTCTGGAATGGAAATAGCTGATGTGAATTGTAAGCCTGAGAGCTACATTCATTTGGCCATCTAAGACTACCATTCTGTGACACTGCTTCCAAACTGCTGAAATTTGTTTACAGACAGGTGAATTTAAGTGTCTTCTGGCCTCCACAGCATGTTGGTAAGTGTAGTGCTGGTACCTGCAAAAAAAGGAGCCTCTTTGGGCAATGGTAATTGAAACTGTTAGCTGTAATAAATGTCACTAGACCCAAGGGGCATCCCCCATGGTAAAAGAATAGCTCCATTTCTTTACGTAAAACAGATGTGGAAATTAACCTGTCTTAACCCTTGCTATTAGCAGAGATGATAATGTTGACACGTCCCACACCCTCCAAAAATAATTTCTGTCTGTGACAGCATCATAATACTTCTTCATCAATAGTTCTCAAAGCACTTTACAGAGGTAGAGGTCAATGTCTCCCTTACATGTTGCAGAGGAGGAAACTAAGGCAGGGGGAGAGACAAACTAGCATGCAACTTCTTGTTGCCAAAATGAAATGAAAACCAGCAGTCTCCTGGGCATTCAGCTGGTGTCTAATGTTTTATCCTGCAGTAAACTTTGAATATGGCAAGGGATCATAGAGCTAATACATCTTCATGCCTTTTTTTCCCCCCATAGTATATCTACTTTTTAAGACTTGTCACTGGGAATAACTATTCATAGCAGACTCAGTTGTTGGTAGATATTAAAAAAAAATCTTACATGCATTTGTGGTTTCTTGTATCTGACTTGAATTGCTATAACTCTTCTGTTCAAATGTGAACTGCTCAAGGAGGAATTAATACAAGTTGAATTGTGGCACAGTGAAAGTGTGAGGGGGGTTGCATCTCTAAGTACCTTTATGTAAGTGGATTGAGTCTGCTTTACAGGACAGGACACAAGTTGTATACGCAGTTGCAAGACCAGTTGCTGGCTATTATTCAAAGAGGTTTTACTTTTAATAGCCTTTTCTCATATTTCTTAATATTTTGAAGAGAGTTCTTTGTTTTATGTTGGCATGTAATTAATGTGTTCTTATAAAAGAGTTCTTTTAAAAAAGTTCTTATTAAAAAGTTCTTTTAATTTAAGCTGTTTTATTTCTATCTTCCCTAAGTATCAAGAGTCAAAATTCCATATTATTTTCTGTCTTCAAGTGTAAAAAGATTGTAAGTGAAGTTCACCTAAACATCACCTCTGCAAAGCAAATACTCATTCCAATACTAGTTTTTTTCAATCTGTATTTTAAATCTGGACCTGAGAGTACCAAGTGGATGCTGAATGGCATTCTCAAGGGCTCATTAATGAGTGTTTCAGAGCTGGGATAATTCATGAATTCCCAAGGTTTATGCTTCATATCCTTTCCTTAATCAATTTAACTGTTGTTCTACAGAGTTTTACTTGTAAACTTCATGATACCTATATCGAGTGGGTCAATGAGGAACTGCAGTGGATCTAGCTCTAAAAATATGGGCCTGAATTCTAATGTTTTTTCTCAAAGCACTGTCATATCTTCAAAGTGGGTATGAGGATTTGCTTGTAAGAATCTGCATTTAATATGGCACTAGCATCTACAAAATATTACTGTGCAGAGAATGGAATGATTGATGAAGGCTGAAGAAAGAGGACCTTAGTGCATGAAGGCAGTGAGTTACTGTAGAAGAGAAGAGAATGTTGAGGGGAGGAAGCTGGGTTTTCTTGTAGCTGGATGGGCAGTGGAACAGGGCAGAACAGAGGCAAACTCCAATTTTGTTCTGTGCATTGGATGAAACTTGTGATTGTTGACTTGAATCTGCCATGAAACGCCATGAAACATAGTTTTGAGAACTGGTTAATCTATGTATCTGTACAATGGTCTGGTTGTGTAATGTTCATCCTAATCTTGGGAGTCTTGATAAATTTAAAATGGATCAAAATTGAAAGGTAGACTTCAGCATTTCATCTAAAAGTTCCCTGAGCTTTGGCAAGAACAGTCTTACATGCTTTGAATCTGAGTATTTCTTGGGAGACTGGAGAGGGAGTGGAACTGCAAGACAAAATGTCTTCTTTAGAGAGAATTTCTGTTCCATGGCAGTAGGCAGTGACAAATTTATGGAAAGCCTGTAATGCAGCACATTCTCTACTTCTGAAAGTAACTATATGAACAACTTCCAGCTCCAGAGCACAAGTAACTGTCTTGCTGTGTGTGCTGTTCTGTGGCCAGCCAAGGTTTCAGCAGCATTAAGCAGTGAGGTGCAGCTCAGTGAGTGATGTTGGGCCAGTAAACAGGAAGTGACAACATTCAGTTTGTGTATGTCAGCTGGTAAATGATCTGCTAAACAGATAGCTTGAAATATTATAATCTGCAGCATTCTTGTGGTTATGGTTATGTCATATCTCAGGAAGGCTGAAGTCTTCCATATGCTGTCCTCAGCTGAGGTTGTAGGATTTAAAAATATCTTCATGCTGTGTCTGATAAAAGAATGTCTCTCTTAATCATGTGCTGTTTGATTAGGCTTTATATGCTATGCTGTTTACCCACACCTTAATTGTTGGTCTGCTGTGGAGCAATGTTTTGAAAAGGAGTTGGCCAGCTCTAACCAAGCTGGGGGGTTGTGGGAGGTACTGGAAAGGCAGATGAATTTGTATCTGAGGACACTTGTAAAAATGTGAGCTGTCTGTAACTGGCTGACTGAGGATCAGGAGTGAAGGATCTCTTTACTGGACAACAGCAGACATAAGTTCAGACAAGTACTTCTATGGCTTGGATGTGTTAAACAGCAATCCCTTGTTCCATCCCTTTTTTTGTTACAACATCAATTAATGATCACTGGTACCTTTTTCACATCAGTAAAAGATATTCAGTGAGGATATTGCAGCTTACTTGGCTGGTTATCAGGACACAGGCAAGACAGGGCATCTGTTCTTAGGTATTAACTTCTTTCTTTTTTTAATTGGTTTTGGTCTCTTATTTCCTTAAATGTTTTGGCTATGTGTTAAACAGAACTGTCTTCTCATGTTTCAGAAGTGATAGGAAATACTGAAGTGACTTTGTTATTTCTGGAAAAGTTCCTTTCTTCCTTCTGCCTCAAATAAGAAAATGCAGCATCTCTTACACAGTGGTTTTATTTCTAATAGCCTAACTCTATGTATAGGTGGAAAAAAATTACTATTTATTTTTCTGTCATATATATGTGGCATTTTTAAAGCAGTGGGCAATCATGGGAAATTAATAAGAGGAAAAACAAACTTGAAGCTTAAAATTGAACACTTGGTAATAGTAGCAAATAAGTTCACAAGCAGTAGAACTGGTGAGGCCTCAGTGTTTTCAGCTGAGTAATTTTTCAATTTGCATGAAATAAAGTTTTATTCATGTGACTGGATATTTGCAAAAGGCTTTCTTTTGTCAGTTCTGTCAAATAATGTGAAGTCTTGCTTTAGTTTTCCTGTCTTTGGAGCAATCAGTTGGTCTTTGAAAAACAATGTCTTGTAAATGGCATAAAAATTGGAAGATTGTTTCTAGCTGCTTAACTTACTGAAATCTGCCAGCAAACTTCTAAAGTTCTGTATGTGTTTTTCCTAAGGGAAGCTAGTTTAAAATCGTGTCAGTAACATCTGAAGGTAGCTTTTCTGCAATACACAATTGTCTTTAAAGAAGATATTGTTAATAATTTGCTAAATATATCTTCAGAAGCTGTAATAGCTTTAAAATTGAGGTAATCACAGTTTGTCCAAATCAAAATTGAGTAGTGGTCAAATCCCCAGTGGATGAACGCTGTCACCATTTCCACTCAGTTGTGATGATTCTGGAGGCAGCCTGGTGTGAAAACATAGATTTTAAAACAGTCTGAGAGTTGCAAAATCTGACTGATGAAAATCTAATTTTGTAGTCAAAATGTGGAGTCCTTGAAGAGCATTTTTTGCATGCACATGTGTGTGCACATGCTGTCAAGATAGTATCACCACACTTCCTTTGTACAAGATGCAGTAACCATAAATAGCCTGATACACTGTTTTTAGAGGGGGAAAGCCTAAAAAAGACAGTTAGATATATCTGTTGTACTTATTCTGTTGTCTGGGGCCCTAATCCTTGCAGTCCACATGACGGTCTCAGCAATATGCAAGAGTTGTCTGCCTTCAGCATCACCAGTCCTTTCTCTCTCCAATTTCTTCCCATCTCAATCCTTTCTCATCTGTAACTGAAAAGTAGTTACAAGTTGACACTTGTGAATACTTCCTGAACTTTTTAAAAGTGTTGAGTGTTGATGTTAATTTGTGTTCATTTTTCTGGCTGTTAGGCCTGAATTGCACCTGTATCATTGTACTAGACACCCACGCTTAAGAAGGTTGCTTACCTCCTCTCCAGGGCTAATGAATGTTGTAAGATTCTGAACCCAATTAAACTCTTGAAAGTTTCTGTGTAAGTGCTAGGAAATATTTTTGTCTACTCTAGCAAATGCCTCTGCTACTTAAAACGTTGCAATTATTAGGGAAGCACTTGTATGTTTTTTCTGTGGCCTAGTCAGTTAGGGGTCATTTCAATAGTGGCTTGTTGAAAAGCTTAGTGAATTCATTTAAAATTGCCATTGGAGGAGGTTGCAGTGCATGCCTTCTGTAGGAGTGCATGGTGGAGAGAGCATTCTCCCTGGAAGTGGGTTATCAGCCCTTCTGGCAGGAAGGGAACATACTGTTTCCACATCATAGGAGACTCCTCAATGCCAAGAAAAAAAGCTACATTTTTTCTTGGAGCAGGACCATTCTGCAGAAGGAAAATTAAACTGCCAGAAAGAGCAAATAGAGCTTGATTGTGTAGGGCACCAAAGTCTTCCCTTGAGAAAGGGGTGGATGTACTAGTGCCTGGCCCCTACAGCAGATTTTATGTTTCTGTATTGAGTAATGAGAGAAAATTTATAGCTCTATTGAGCACTGCAGAAACATTTTTGCAATCTCCATATATGTATGACACTGAAGATAAGGCAATTGCAAAACAACAGGGAGTTATCATCACTGTCTAATTACAATTACGTTTGCACTGAATAGCATGAGTTAATTAAAGTACCAGCATTTAAAAGTATAATTGCTAAAACCTAAGCTTATTTTGGAAAAAAAATCTAAGATTTCAAGTGCTGTCTCTGCTTGATTAGTCAGTGCTGTATTTTGGTTGGTTTTTTCCTTCAGAATATTTGTCATCTGGAGAAAAAAGTCAGCCACTGAATTCCGTCTTATTGCCTAGTTTTCTATGAATGAAGGTCAGTTTTCTGTAGAACATGGTCTCACTTCTGCTTCTTGTCTTTCTCATTCACGAGTCTTAATGATATTGTTCCCTTGTGTTCTTTCATGACTCAGCTAATGCTGGGCTGTTAGACTGCTTTGGTACTGAAGCTTCCTGCTGTTCTTGTGATCAAGATTAAAGTTAGGCCTTAGTAAGCATTTCTACAGTGAAGTGGTACTTGATGTTAGCATGCCTGTGTTCCTGAGCCCTACTCTCTGAGGAAAACTTACCTGCTGTTGTAATGTCAGTGAATAGCAACAGCCCTTCGTTCTTGAACAGTCACCCTACAAGCAAACTGTGGGCTATCTTCCTGGACTTGTATCAAAGAAGAAATGTGTGACCCAGGAGCACCCAGCATCGTCTGGTCAGGCTGCAGCATGTTGGCTTAGCCATAATGAGGATTTCCACCCTAGCATGTCTTAAAAATACCTGCCATGGGTACCTTCTCACCAGCTCCAGTACTGATTAGGATAATGTTTCCAGATACCTGCTTTATGGAAGAGAGAATAGAAATACTGATTTCTATTCTTACAGGGTTTGGATTGCGCACAGCTATTCACCATAGCTTGCTTTTCCCCCCCAGAAATGTAAAAGTAGCTAATTGAGCTGAAAGTCCTTAGACTGACTTCCTGAAGGTGCTACAGCTATTGTATAAGCATGGGTTTTTTCAAGAGTTTACTCTGCTTGGAAGCAACTGCTCCTACTTGCATTCCTGTATTAGAGGAGAAAGTCTTCCCATTTTTTAAATTTTTTTTTCCTGGTTTTATCTATAAGACACTTTCAGGGGCTGGGAAGGATAACTTCAGAAAAGCAAGCCCTGTCATGTGGGATTAACTTATGTGTGTATGCAGATTCTGCACCTTTATGGGAAAAAACAATCACTTTTAAAATTGGGAAAAGGTTGAAAGTTGATGCTAGTGTGTCTTTAATAGTACTGTCAAAATGTAACACATAGCAATACTGAACCCTTAGAGAAATTCATGAAACCTAGATCCATTTGTTCAAGCACCAAAATGGGAGTCATTAAGCACAGAGGTGATTTTCCAGCCCTTAAACTTAACTGGACAGGACCTTGAGCAAATGAACACTAGGCTTTTAATTACCCTTTTTGGAGCAGGAGCTTGGCCTGAAAGACTTACAGAGGACACATCCAACCAAAGTCATTTTATGAGTCTTTGATCTTTGCACCACAGCCTGTTATCAACTGTATGTAAACACTGCAAAAAATGGTTGGTACATCCCAATGGGTCCTGCTTTCTGTTCTGGTGTGTCCTGAGGTGGCTGAGTATCTTGCAGCTTTAATCTTGCTGCCATTCTTTGTTGTGACTTTCAGCTCACTGTGTTTTAATGTCTGTCAGCCATAAGCCATGCATTGTAATGATTCTTTCTTGTAATGAGATGTGCCACCTGTCACATCTCTGTCTGTGTTGACTTGCTTCACTATTTTTTGAGAAACACTTGAATTACAGCGAGCTATCAAATTGACAGGCCACTGCAGCAAATGTTCACACCAGAAACCAATCAAAGTACACAGCTATCTGCTGCCCAGTCAGAAACTGTCAGTGGCTGCTGTGACCACATTCTGCAAATGTGTGATGACTGGTTGTGGCTAAGTTTTGCAGGCAGAAGGTGTTTTGATGAGCCTTTAGTTGATACCATATATCCTGCAGTATGTGTCAAAGGGTAGGACCAGCTCTTCCGGCGAGACAGCCCGTCTGACAACACGGGCTTCCTGCTTCATAGCTCATCAGCTTGAAGGGTGTGACCGGCTCCTGGAATCAATGGTATGTCCTCCAGCTGGAGGTTGACTGTGGAAAAAGTAGTAGGAAATGTGCAGTGTTGGTTTTCACCTCCATGGCCCATCAGTTTTTGGTGGACTATGTTATTTCTTTCCCTTATGCACCTTTTCTAAATATACATCTATATAAAAATGACAAGGTCCTCACCAAAACTCTTAAAAAAGCAGTAGTGACAACTTCAAAATCCTCATCCTGAAAATACAGTAGTAACAAAGTGACCTACATGTCAGAAAAAACCAGTCATTATGTTGTTTCAGTGGTCTGACTCTGAATAAATATTTATGTATAAAAGAACCCATACTTTTAAATGCAAGATTCTCTTCAAGAATGCTGTGAGAAACTGAGCTGGGTATATTAATTGGCTTCAAAATAGTGAATAGTCAGTAATTGCAGCAGAATACTCAAATTATGGTATTTGTGCAAATGTTCTCAGATGCTACAATTACGCAATTAAATTTGAACTTCTAAATTGAATTTACGTGGCTAGGATTCATATGGAATAGTGGTAGATGAAGTTTTATTTTCTCAAGTTTAGAATTTCATCATGAGTCTGTAAATTTCCAAATGTTGTGGATGATTGCTTTTACCATGCTTGCTCCAGAAGCTGAATAGCAGAAAGCTTGGCACCACTGCAAGCAGGGGATGAAGTAAAAGGAGTTGGATTTCATTATCCTTTTCCCCTTGTCCCCCCAAAGTACACTTTGTATTTTTTTCCTGTATTGCCCTTTTAATAAAAAAAAAACTGGAGTGGTATGACAGCAGAATTTATGACTTTATATTCTAATAGGCAAAAGCCTCATTGCAGCTTGTCAACACTAGGAATTTGTACAATGCTAATGAGTAAGTTAAAATGCAATTGAACTCTAAACTTGGTAGACCTCAAAATAAAACCTACTTTAGATTCAGTGAAATTGCTGTCTAACTTGTAAATCAAGCTCTACTCATAGGGTAACCAAGTATACATTAAATCTATTATGATTATGCACACTCTGTGTAATATGCTCTTTGTACTCATGAGGTAGGTGTTAGTTCAAGGTTTGATAAGCAGATGTGGAGTTACGACAGTTACTGGTTTACCCAGATCATCCAGTTGGTGCTTTTGCTGTTATTTATGATAATAAGCAATGCATAGGGAGCCATACCTTGACACAGGTCACTGTCTCTTTGAATTTAAGTTGTATAATTCCTGCCAAGACCACCCTTTTCTGTGAGAAGTCCTGTTGGGTAGAGGTTAGTGGAGCTGGACTTGTCTTGGAGTGTTAAGAAGGTTTCTTGAAGGTTGGTGAGGTAGTTGCTGTGGCTAAATGTGAACTGTAGAACAGCCCATTTTGCTCCTGTGTATTTTGTGTCTACAAGGTTATCAATTTAACAATTAGAAAATATTGGAGAAATGAGGGGGAAAGGCTGTTAGAGAAGCAGAGATTTTGAACAAAATCTGCTTGGCTGTGCCCAAAATTAGGTCATTGTCTCTTTGCAGCATAGGGGGGGAAGTGGCATCTCTTAGATGCTTACCTTTTTAGATGACGTTAAGTTGCAGATATAACTGTTTTGTTGTGGTAGTATGTCTAATCCTTAGGTTCCTTTCTACTCATCTAACAAATGCAGTTATGACTAAATTACTCATGTTACTCTGTAGATTATAGGGAGAGAAGTTTTACTCCACACTTAGTTGTAGAGCACTTGAGGAAGCAACTACAAAGCACTCTTTTCATCAGGCAATCATGCTGTAACTTCTTCTGTAGGTTACCAGCAAGATTAGTAGTCAATCTGACAACTTCTGATGAGGTGGCTGCAAAGAGAAACAAATCTCTCTTGACTTGTGAAAGTTAGCATCTCAGTGCTTGGGCAAAGGTTATATAGCTTCCCTGAGGTGGAGCTGTCAGTCTGACTATATTATGTTGACTCTGTTTTAACAAAACTGAAGGTTTTTTGATTTAAAAAAATCCAATGAAACTTAGGCTATTCTTTTGGGGTTTTAAGCCATTTGGAAAGTATGACCATGGTGATAATGATATTTAGTAGATAATCTTATAATGCCAGAAGGCATGCTTGCATTCTAGATGTCTACTGTTTTGGCATGTAGTCAATGTTGATGAAGGCAAAGTAATCCTTGTTGAGCAGGTGGGGAGAACCTAGTAGGAAGCCAGTTACTCAGATTAGGTATAAGTCATCCAAAAAGGTCTTGGAACTATGACAGATTAAAGAAAATGTCTGCTTAATATTTCATAGTGATAAAGGACATGCCACTTTTTGACCGATAGTGAAATAAGTAGAGAACAAAGCAGAAAACTATTATTGTGACCCTGTGTTCAGGGGGCTAACAAACTGGATTCATATAGCATAAGTCTCATCCCCATGCAAAGAAGGACGTAGTAGGACTAGTTAATATCCACATAAGAGTGACAAGGGTAATGTGTAGTATGATTTTTTTTTTCTTGGTACAAAAATGACATAAAACTAGTGTTGTTTCCTGAAATTCCTAAAGAGAGTATAGAGGCCAAAGAAGTGTTGCAAATAGCTATAAAAGGATGTGCAGCATAAAGGAACAACTCTGAAGCCATCAACACCATCTCTTGGTGTAAGAGTAAGGAGGGAAAATCAACTGAAACTAGCAGGTGGCAAAAGTATAGATAAAAGGAGCTAATTATTCACACAGTGCATTAGAAAACTGTGAAACACAATCCTGTCCACTGTTATCACGCTCAGAATTTCACATGGGTGTGAAGAGTGAATAGACAAATTCACAAAGGAAAAATGCAGTATGTGCCGATGGCCTGGGGAGCTTTGACCTCCAACCTGGCAGTTCCTGGGGATATGCTTCCATAGTTGTAATGGTATATTCTTGTATTCTTACCTTCTTTTGGCATTTGGTGCTGCTGGAGTGTAAATCTTAGGCTAGATAGCCTCTGGTCTGGCCAGTTTAGTCTTTATGTCCTCCTGTCCTTCAGAAATACTGCTAAATATGCATTCTTCAAGGGCTTCTGTTTTCCTTTACTTATAGGACTCTAAAGGTAAGACACATGTATACTAGAAAATATGCTCAAGAATGTTCTAGTAACTGAAACAATCTGGTGTGGAATAATCTTCATCTCTTATTAAAAAAATCTCAGTTTGAAAATAGGACAATTTCTGGTTGCCAGCTGGGAATGAGCCTAGCTCATGTGAGTTCTCAAACCGTGCCCAGAAATTTTCGGACTTCGCTGGTTGGCATAGGTTAAAATTGTGCCAGAGACCACTTAAACAATTAAGCAATGTATTCCAATTGCACTCCAGTACTCCAGAGTGTGTCCAGGCACTGCACAATTTAGAGTTTCATCTTGAGTATTGTGTTTATATGCAGTTTGAAGTACTAAAACAGACATTTCCTTGCACAGTAGGGCTATTCTGTGTGACCACCATAGTTACTGATCTGCTTCCTACAGGCAAAATCTCTTTGCTAAACTTCAGGAAGAAGAATGAAAAGTTCATTTGGTTTTGTGAGGTGTCTGAATCTTGCATAGAAGTGAGAATCTAAAGCATAGGAGTGATTTGGAGTCATTTGAACCTTATGGAATTAACTACCTGGGAAATCAGCAAAGTTGCTGCCCAGAACAAGGAAACTAAGAGATGCTTTGGGAAAGGATCAATTATAGAATTTACAATTTTTTTCCTTAAAAGTAATTTCTCTTCTTTTTAGACCATGTCTTCAGCAGTTGTTCAGATCTACGCAGCAGATCGCAATGCCATGTGGTCAAAGAAGTGCTGTGGTGTAGCTTGCCTTGTAAAGGACAATCCGCAGAGGTCATATTTTATCAGAATATTTGACATTAAGGTAAGCATCTTTTTTCTTTTTTTCAGAGCCTTGCAGCTTGGTTGTAGCTATGCATTCATAGAAATTTTCAAGTGAGTGGTTGTACTTTAAGCAGTGCAATTGCAGTTGTTATCAATAGGCAATTGCAACTTTTTCAGGTACTCTGAATTTAAACAATTGCATATATGTCCTCTTTAATAGATGAAATAAATACTTTTTTTTTTTTTTTTACAGCTCTCAGAAACTGTCCTCTACAAATCTGATTAGTCACATTAGTGGAAATTAGTACTGTATCACTGATATGGATAGCTATCAAAATTCTAGCAGGTGTCATTACTTTGGATGGTTTAAGAAAATAGATGCTGTCTAATGTATGGGTGGAAACAATCTTTTTGATGAGTGTGCTGGTGCGTGTGAAAACTGCAGGATAAACAAGTTGTTTGTTTTGACTTTCTGGGGGGATGGGGTGGGTGGCTTTTTCTTTCATTCTCCCTCCACAAAAAATAGACTCATACTGAAGATCTTTGTCCTATTATAATATTCTATTCAAGAGAGTGGGAACTGAGAGACGAAGTGTCCAAGATGTGTTTTCATAAAAAAAGTGATGCTGTGAAACTTAAGTCCTACTGACTGCACTGAGACTTAGGAAAGTTTCCCATTATCTCTGCAGCCAGGAAACATCTCCTTATCAGTCAGCATTCAGTGCTTGAAGTCTCAGATTTGTTCAGGATTGCCAGTTGGCACTTGCATTTGACTTTGTGATTTGGTCACTTGATTGTTAAGACTCTGTCAGAAGCCTCTTCCTTGGATGCTGAACTATAATGTCGTTTAAATACATGAGGCATCTTAAAAAGATGAGATTTTTGTTCTCTTTAAGTTAATTGTTTTCAAGTCAAGCCTGAGATAAGACTAGGAGACTGGAAGCCTCCTTTATTGCTGTTTTGTCACTGTATTTTTGTGACTGGTCACTATTACTGCTCTCAGTATCACTGTTGCAGGGTTGTAGAACTTGAAAGAAGTTTTTGGAAACATCCAGGAATTTGAACAGAACACAGCGACCCGACAGAATTGACTTTCTCAGCTCTTCCACACGCTTTGCTGTATATTGATTTTAATTGAGCTTCTTATCCATTGGGTTAATAGCAAGGCAGATGTCTAATACTATGCTGTGTCCAATTCTTAATAGGTTCTATTGTAAAAGAAGTTAAAGTCTGCAATTTCATCTGAAGTTTTATAGTCTTTTTTTGTTTGTTTGTTTTCTTCTTTTCAGGATGGGAAATTATTGTGGGAGCAAGAGCTGTACAATAACTTTGTATATAATAGTCCTAGAGGATATTTTCATACCTTTGCTGGAGATGTGAGTCTCAGTGTCTTTCAATACCTATTTTAAAATGCCTTTGGTTTGAACAGTATCTTCTTTTAATGTAACTGAGGTTATTAATTAATTCTATTAATTATTCGTAAAAGCTTATTTATTAAAGGAAATTTTGTGGTATCTCAACTAGAAAATGTAATATATAGTACAGAAGCATAAAACATGGTTCTTTATTTTCAACTTTCTTTAATGAAATTACATTTAGACTTGCAGATGATATTTATGACATATCATGTATTCTTAAAGCGCAAATTTTCCTTTCTCCTCCCCTCTTTGATACGAAGCTACAGGATTTTGCTCATATCTGTTACCCCTGATCTTTAGAAACTTGATTAGTAGACAGACGTTTTTAAGATACAATGTTTCGCTAAGACTTGGTTCCAAATTTGCCATGATTTTTTCTTGTTATACCTTTAGAAAGGTGTAAGACAATATTTAAGAAAGCCTTTAAAACATTTTCTTAGTCATGGGGGGGGGAAATATTAATGTTTTTCAGACATGTCAAGTTGGTCTTAATTTTGCTAATGAAGAAGAAGCTAAACTATTCCGCAAAACAGTAACAGATTTACTTGGACGACGGCAGAGAAAATCTGGTAAATATTGAAATTAATCTTAAATTCAGGCTTGTTTATTTTGTTTTGGGGGGGAGGCAGGAAGCCACTGCTATGTCTGAAAGCCACTGGAGGCAGTACTGCCATATTTGTATTTTGAAGTAATTATGCTATATTAAACTGCTTCTTTATTGTGCAAAAACTAGTACTTTTTTGAAACAACTCACCTTGGTGTTCTGTTCTATAAGTCTCTGTGTAAGCTGAGATCCCAAGGTTCTGATTTGAAAATACAGATGGGGGAAACAAAAACTCTAAGCTGACAATGGGAAAACTAGAAATCTTTCTCTAAGTTGTTTTCATATTTGAATAAACCCACTTTTAGCCCTGGGCTGTTTATAACTGATTTGTTAAATTCAGCCCAAGTGGGTTGTAACAAAAATTTTACCATCTGGTATGTTCAGTAGTTCATGAATTTTTGGCATTGATCCAGCAGTTAGTAGAAAAATATTCAGAACTAGTGATCTTGGCTCAGGCCAAGAACAGAAGACATAATGTGCCTATACTGTCCTTAGCAGCACAGGACAGTCAGTGAAGCACAGCATGCTTTTTGCCAGCTGCAAGATGCCTTGGGAACGTGGTTAGTGCTTTAAAGGCAGCTCAGGCTTCCTACAGATCTTGCCTTGGTCTTTTTCCAGGAAGCCATAAACAACTTTCCTGTCTTGACAGCCGTATGTCTGTGAAGGATAAAATGATACAAAATACAGGCTTGGAGCAAATAGATGTGTTCAGGCTTGCTGTACGATGTAGTGTGGACTTGTGTGCGAGGTACAGGATGTGTTTTTGTAATCCACTCTGGAACTGCACTAGCAATGCAGTGCAGACTACTGTAAAAGGAGGAAGCCTTCATCCTGGAGAGCTTGGAGAGTTGTCCTTGCAAGTACTCTTGCAAATGTGTGTTATCTGTATGTATTCACTTGGGTTTCACCAAGGCAGGTGACTCAGGAGCAGAGCACTTGTTCCGGGAGCTTAAATGACTTCTTTAAGATTCCCTCAGCTCAGAATAAGTTCATAAGGTTTAATGAGAAGAAGTGGGATCATTAAGAAGAGGCAATTATAAAGTTTCTCATACTCACATTGCAAAAGTAATTTTGCATCTACTGTTCCTGAAGTTTTACTCTATTATGTGTCTGAAGCACAGTGCTACAATGCACAGACATGATTGGAAGAAGTATGTGTTTGCATTATTGGCCATAGCAAACTTTGTTTGAAAATGGTGGTTCGGTTAAACCTTCTGTTCACAGAGTTTTTCTTCCACGTAGGGATTTTTTTTCCACAGGACCACATTAAGTTTTTCTTGTTTACTCTCTGAACTAATATCTTGGCTTGTATGCTAAAGCTCATGTTATTTTATATATTGTTTCAATAAACAACTCCACCTTCCCAAACATTTGCAACTTCAAGACAACTTCTATTTTAAAAAGAAAATGAAATTAACAAAAAACCTGAAAAGACATCAGGTTTTTCCTTGTTCAGAGCTGCAAACCAAGGATTTAAAACAGTTACGAGATGCTTAGTCAAGCCACCAGATGGAGTTCTGTATTTGTTCTTGTGACTATTTAATTGTGCTTCTAAAATAACAGGCTTTGCACTGTTCAAATCAAAGCTGATGTGCTGTTAGTGTTTATGCTTTTATTTATTTACAAATGCTTATATAAAACATATATTTATTTACATATAGATTGTTATATATACAAATGATACCAGAGTTGTATATAATTTATATTATTAATACATCTTAATTTCTCAGTCACAGAGGTAATAGTCTGATAATTTTGATGCTTTTCTGTTTTAATGGGATTTTTACTTTCATATCTTCCAAAGTATGTTTCATTTCATAGTAGTGCCACTTAGATGCTTTCAACTCAGCTAAGCACTCCATGTGATCATTTATCTACCTGTTATGCCATTCAGGGCTTGCTAGGAGACTTCTCTGGGAGTCTTGTGGAAAACTTAAGTTGTTGAAAGGTAGCAGTAACAGCAGTTCTGGCTCACAAAGCTCTGGCTTGGTGCTGAGTTTAGTACACAAAGTACTGTGTGACAGCTAAGAGAAGACACAACAGTGTTCTGCTCTTCCTCACTCAGCATGAAATGCACTCCAGTATACAGACAACCCCTGAGTAAGTGCATCTGGAGTTCCAGAGAGGTGAAAGTCTGGCTCCAAACAGAGAATGTACAAAAGCTTGCAAATGTACAAAATATCAAGTAGGGAACAGAATGAGGGACAAAGAGAGAGAGAGAATTCTTGATCTGTTGTCCTAATCTTTGTAATTGTGCAGGGTTTCATCTAGCTAAACTCTGGTTTGGGTTGGCCTTTTCATTATGGGAGCTTTGGTGTTTTGATTTTGGGTGTTTTTGTTAGTCAATTAAATTCTTAACCTTAGGTTAGAAAGAAATTGCTATAATTCATTAATTTGTCTGTAGATTTACTTAAATAATCTCTCCATGTACTTCTTAAACCAATCCCAAATAGTAGCCCCAGTAAGCAGGGTGAACTCAGTGTGTCTCATCTCAGTGCTTGTCACTGTAGCACGCTCTCACTTTGGGTATTACATACACATAGATACCATTAGTCTTAATTGTTATTATCTTGCCTCAGAAATATTCATGTGTGTACACACACAAGTGCCTTCTCCACATGCTGAGCACTCATCCCTAAAAGGGAAACAGACACTCATTCTTAACTGCAGGTGGTTCTTTCTGAAGTAGGAAGCTTCTTGACTAATTTTTATGTACTGCTTGTAGCTCATGGGTGGGAGCTCTGTTAACCTTCCATGAAACTGCTTTTTTCCTTCACAAGCTTTCAGCTCCTGAGTACCTTCATAATTGACTTCATAAGTTTCAAGGTAGATACTTCATATGGAGGGGGATTTTTAAATTTGCTTTGGCTTTTTTTCTTTCATCTTTGGTCACAGCTTTTGTTTTTGCTGCCTGGGTGACAACGGCATCTCTCACCTGCACAGCTTGCATTGGATTCAAGTCTTGGCAGAGATTATTCTCAGGTTTCTCAGAGATTATTTCCAGAAATGGTCATTGGAGGGAGCTGTGTTTTTTGTACATAGGCAGCTGCTGGTGTTCGTCTGTTTTATATCAATAGGCATCTTCATCTTCAAAAACTAGAAAATCTGCCACTCTTGTCAGGACATCTGCACTTCAGGAACAAAAGTTCATACTTTCTTGTCAGCAGTGGTAACCACAGAAAAACAGAGCTAGTCTCTTTGGGCCACAAATGAATCAAGCCAGTCAAAATGACAGGAAGTGTATATAATATTTTGATTTGTTTCCCACTATTTTTTCTCTTTTTTCTCTTCTTTCTCTTGAACTATTTATTATAATGAAAATTGTAAAGGATTCCCATGATTTGACTCAAGGCCACCTAACACTTCCCATGAATGCCTCCTGCTTTTGCCATATTCCCACCCTCTGACAGATGACTTGCAGCCAGTCCTGCACTCTCCTTTGCTGTCACTGAGTTGCTGTCTAGAACTCTGATTATGGTCCAAAGGTTGAGTTGGGAGTTGATTTTTTTTTTTAATTTATTTCTAGGGGAACAGTACAAGATGTGGTTTCTTAAACTGAATCTTGTAGGAATAGAGAGCACAGTACTTGGCCAAAAAGCCTGTTTTCTTTTTCTCGCCTCAGACCTGATACCTTATGCTGAGGCACCCTTGAGAACCTTGCAGAGGTTCTCCACCTCTATGCTTTAAACTAACCTGCTGTGACCTAAAATTCAACTCTCTTTGGAAGGCTTATTCATCAAAAGTGGATTCTCAATGGGTGTTGGTCACCTTCCCATGCAGGTTTGATGATCTTGACAGATTCCTTTATTTCTACCTGAAGATCAGCAGACTAACATTCAAGACTGACTTGCCTTGAATACTTAGGATTGTGTATTTTGGGGTTTTAAGTATTCCTAGGACAAGGTCAGCACCATCTGTTGGAGGCACCCTCTCCCTTCTTATGTTTGTGAGTCTGGAAAAATATAACAAGTTAACAGTTATTCTGGGGCTGGCTGGAAAGTGAAGTGCTTGTTACAAATTCTTATTATACAAGTCTTGGGAGCCCTTGTTAGACTGCAGATACTCCAGATCCTTACAGAGCTCTGGTTTTTGTTGTAGTGAGATGATAAACTGCTTGCCTTTATGGTGCTGCTAAATCCAAATTTCTTGTGTGTATAGATAGCATAAATGTGTATTGGGGGTGGATAAGAATTAATAGTAAGTGAGGGAAATCTCCTTTAAAGGTGAACTTACTATTATAGGCTGAGAATATTGAGATGTGAAATGCTTACATTTTAAATCATCAAGCCAGATTCTTCATAGTCTGTAAAACACTGTAGTGCTATGAATAGAATATTGTATTAGTATCAAGGAGATTCTAGTTCTTTCCATGTTGTTCAGTTACCTGTTGGATAACATAGGTGAAGTGTCTTGCCACTGTGTGGCCTATTTTTTATGCATAAAGCAAAAATTAATTAAATTTTAGGTTCTGTGAGGGAACAATACTCTATGAAAGTGCTAATTACATTTTAAATAAAAGTGAAAGAACAGTTTCATTCAGTGGACCTCAGAAAGCATAATGCTTCAAATATCTTACTTTGATAGGCTGTATTTAAAACAGATACTTTTTGAATATTTCACTCTACTTCACAGTTGAAATGCCTGAAACCAAGTTGGTAGCTATTGCCTTATGCTCCTTCTCAGTTTGTATGCTTGAAATCAGTGGTTATTATCTAAAAATGGGGGGGTGGTTGTTTTGTAATACTTTTTTTCAACTGCACAAGTAGATTTTAAGGATATTAATAGATTCCTAAGTTTGAGGTCAAGGTCATTGAAAGGTTCACTAGACACTAAAATGTAGATTTTTTTTTTCCTGTAATACATATGATTAAATGGCTCTTTTTCTTTTTCAACAGAAAAAAGACGAGACCCACCAAATGGTAAGCTTTTTGCATGAATCACTGCATCTTATTTTTTTCTTCTGCTGTCATTTACTGTTTATGTATAGCTTAGTTTCAGATTTGTTCAGGATAGTCATGTAGTGACAAAAGCAGTAAAGTGGAGGTTGCAGTGTTGTTTTTGTTTTTGTTCTTTGGTATTTGTTTAGTTGTGGCTTGAAAACTTTGTGGCTTAGCTGGCATTTGTAAAGAATGTTTCTGGAGGAGCATGTTTTGTTGCAAGTAGGAGAGAGGGCCCTTCAGCTTAAACTGAGAAGAAAACTTTGTACCTTGCATTTGCTGCTTGGTCATCAGAATATACATGTATACGATCACTGTACAAAGTTAGTCCATTTGTCTTAATGGCAAGCATAATAATGATGGATTTAATTGAATATAATATTTCAATTTCAGTATATCTGGCTAACCAAGTAGCATAGTCTGCTGGGTTTATGTCATATGTTCATCAATATTAAACTCCTTTTGAATGAAGAATTATTTGAATCTCTCTGCCTCTCAGGAACATGTCTCACTAGAATGAAGATACAGGTTCCTCAGAAGAGCCTCTTATTAAATTAATGGAAGGAATCAAACTAGGTACCAGTTTGATACAGAACTTTTTTACCATCCATTATAAAATCATGATAAAGATGCATCAATGAATATCAAGTTTGGTGGTTTTGATTTCTGAAATCACACTAAAGTTAAAAAGGGATTTCTTGTCGTATTTCTGCCAGTGATTCAGATCATAGGTCATAGCGTGTCTGTGAGTTTGCTGCTTGAGCAGGGGTAGAGTCAACTGATCTTCTGAAATCTGCTTATGACTTGAGGTACCCTTAAAATTTGTTCTGACCAAGTCATTCAAGCATTTCTCTGTAGGTCACCAAAACAGGTAATTCATAACTAATCCTGAATTATGGGAACTAATGATTCCTTTTATATACCCAGATAAAACATTCCTCATATGGAATACTTCTTAAAAAATTGCTTTTTCTTTTTTATAAATTTTAAATTTTGAGGAAATACAGGTAATCATCAATTTAGTATAGATTAAACTTTGACTGGGCTGTTAAGTTTTGAAACACTCACAGTAATACTATCTGTGAGGGTCTTGCCAGCTTTTCTGAGCTTTCAGAAGGTTTTGACTGCTCTGCTCACCTAAACAGCACATCCCTGATAGCAACGTCTGCAGAACAGATGGGAATTACAGCAGCAGTGGTGATCATGTAGTAACACCTCCCACAAAAAAATTTAGCCTTTGTTTCTATTATAACATAAACAACTTATTGGTCTACTTTGCTATCCTTGAATAGAATAAGATTTAAACTTGCAAAAGCTTTTGTGCTTAAAATATCTATCCATAACTCACGCTGTAAGACCTTGGGACAGTATGACAGTATTTTTTCTGTATGACAGTATGACCTTTAGTATGACAGTGTTTTTTCTGAGAAAAATTCTGTCATACTAAACTTGCAGTCATTGTCCCTGTGCTGAATTTATCCTTAATGTTCTGTGGAACACACAGGGTTTATGCTCAGTGTTTCAGTTTTATAACCACTTCAAAGGTTTCAGCATCTGTTTTTTAATAAACTTTTTCCCTGGTACATCTGCATACTCTTTCAAAACCTGTCAAAACCTTTTCCTTTTCTGATTTTATCAAATTCTCTAATGCCTAGCTTCTCTGCTGGTGAAAAGTTGTGTGGCCATGTCCTCAGTAGTCACAAATAAGACGTGGTCAGGGCATGGTTTATAGTGTGAAGTTGTTATACCCTACACAGACTTTGCATTTCAGTATTTGGATTTAAGACTAGAGCATATACATACTATCAGCATGTAACTGGAGGAAATAAAAACCACATCCCTTGTAATAACAGCTAGTTATTATTTTACTCTCTCTCTATATATATATATGTATTACTATATATATAATTTCTGTTCAGAAATTCTGTTGGGGGGGAAAGATGAAACAGCTGTGCTTTTTTTGTGCTGGGTATTAATGCATTATTAGCTCTAAAACTGAAAAACAAGAATCGTCGCATTTCTGTACTCACGTGACCCATGGTTGAAATACTGTGAGGAATTTTGTTTTACTAGGCCTTGTTAGTCTGGATTTTTTGCATACATTTAAGCTGCGTGGAAAAAGCACTTGGTCTTTTGTATGACGTTTTCAATGATAGGGATTTAAGTTTTGTGGGGTTTTTTTGTTTGTTTGTTTTTTGGTGGTTTTTGGTGTGTTTTTTTTTTTTTGTAGAATTGCAGGATTAAACTCAAATTGGCATTAACAGTTATGTAAAATGTATTAGTCTGTAATTTCCTGGGATTTGTGTTCTACTCATTTGTAATAGCTAGGTCTCTTTATGCAAATAAAGAAGAGTTATTGTGGTTGAACTGACCTAGTATGAAGTACTGGATGAAATGAGGATTTGTCAGAGTATTAGGTTTTGAGGGAATCGTGAAGCACCATGTGGCAGAATTCTGTTTCAGCTGTTAACTAGAACAGTTTGCATTTCTTTTAGGGCTTGTCTGTAGTCTGGGACAGATACCTAGAGAGGCTCTAAATAAAATACAGACTAGAATTAACATTTCAGAATGTTCTGTACAACATTTTCTGGAGCCCCTTCTGAAGATGTCACAGATACTGATAGCAGTGGATGCTTAAAGCCACTGTACTGTCAGGTACTTCCTAACGATGAGCTCTATATGCCTCTCTCATCTTCCTTTATTGAGCTGTCTACACCTGCTGGGGAAGGTGCATGTGTAATGATGGGAAAAATTTTACTGGATATAAATATGGCAGTTCTAGAAGAGTACAATTCTTTCCAAGATTCTTTTATCCCTCGTGGACAGCTAAGGTCTAAACCAGACGGTAAGAAAAAAATTTCATCTTTAAGTTTACTGTGACCTCTTATACGAATATTATTGTCAAGGAATCAGGCTATCAGTCCTTGATTTTAGCTCAGCTGAATAAAACTTCCATTTGTAAATTGTTGCTGCTTTACATACAACTTTGGTTAGTTCAGGATTTTATATGCAAAAAGATGCATTTCAAAGACTGCTAGAAATTGAGAGAAGAATATCACCAACTTACTGGCATTATAAAGGTACCTGTTACTTTTTGAATGTCAGTACACCTATTAAGACTATAAATACCAATTTAATAGGTGAAAATGGATAGAATATAACAGAAAATGTAATAGGTGATTAAAATGAAGATTAACTCCTAGTGTTTTTTGTTTTGTACCGAGGAAATTAAGACTGTAATCTTCAATTCATTCTGAAGATTTTACTGAACTTATTGTTAAGTTTAGAGTTGATAATATTTAATGATTAGTCAATTCAGTGCTAATTTTAAGTGAAACTCTTAACAATGCAAATTGTTTTGTGTAGTCTTACGTGGTCAATTTGTTTTGGTATTCTCAAAGGACAGTTGTCTAGATCAAAACATTTCTAGATAAAAGCATTTCTGCTGAGCAGAAATAATTTTAGAATTTTTTTCCTGCAGTTTCAATGCAGTTTTTAATCTTGTCATTTAAGACTCCTACAGGACTGTTGGAGTTGTCATATGTTTTAGATGAGTTTTGTCTAGCCCAGTGTTGTTTCTTGTCCTGGCCAGTACTAGGTGCTTCCCACTGAGGTGTTTACCTGCAAGTGTCAGCTGTGTTATCTGTAGTGTTGTCTACTTGTCCTTTCTGATTTTTATATTGGACTGTGAACATAAGGCTTGCTGGTTCTTTCTGAATGCAGTTACGAAAAAGCAGTGTCAAAACAAGGTCCAGATTTATCAAAACCTAATTAGACTTTTTTGTCATCTCACATTAAGACTGTGTCTTTAGTTGATTTACTAACCACAGGGTCCTAACTCACAGGGAAGTAGGGAATGTTTTCAAACTATTTCTGACCAAGCTGGTTTTAAATGACCTGCTTAATCTCATTCTTCCAAAACTGAAATTACTTACCCTTTTTGTAGGTTTCTTTAAAAATACATCTGTGTATATATGTATACATATGTATGTATATGATAAATGCATAAATTGCTTCTTAGTACTTAAGTACTGCTATCGCTTGCTTATGTCAAGAGTTATCTTCTGTCAAAGCTAAAAAACCTGAGTTTTTTATAATATGCTTGGTATGTTTGTTTGCTAGTATGACACAAGTAACGTAAAATTAAAATGCTTAAATTGGCAGAAGCATAATTCAGATGCATTTTAAATAACTAGAATAATAATTCAGAATTATTTATAATTAAAAACAAAGTTTGATACCAGAAATGAAACACACAAATTAGGAATTGTATTTCTAGCGCTCTTTTTACTGTCTCTGCAAGCTGTTTCTTATTGGGGACTCCACTGGTTTGAAAACCTGTTAAAGAGTAAGACATAAGAAATTCTGAATAGTTCCACAGATACTGTCCTATATTTGAAGACAGTAGTGTGTCCATAGCAGCCTCCTGAAGCTGTTGTGATGTTCAGATACTGTGTGTGGTGGCAGAAGGGCTTATTAAATGAAGGTTCTGTCTCCTGAAAGATCAGTTTAGTGTGCTGCCCAGGTAATGGCCTGCTGGCTTTTTGGGTCTGTTTATGAAAGTCACATCTTTGATCTTATGTAGGATTGTAGCTATGTTGTATCTTTCTTAATGTGTCTCATCACATGTGTTCTGTGCATGTAGCAAAAAACAAGATGTAGTTCAGAAAATATTCCTGTTGTTCTGCTCTAGCAACATTTTTTTTTTCATCAAATACCTTAGTTCATGTATCTGACATTCAGAACCCATCTGGATGCATGTGACATGTAGAGCTACAGCTGGAGTACAAGAATTCTACAGCTCAAAAACAACTCCCAGAGTTTTTGGATTGAACGTGGCATTGGTGAAACACAGTAGTAAAAATCCTGTACTTTACTTTCACAGGCCCAAATCTACCAATGGCAACTGTTGATATCAAAAACCCAGAAATTACAACTAACAGATTTTATACTCCACAAGTCAACAATATTTCATATACCAAAGAAAAGAAGAAAGGAAAAACTAAAAAGAGAAGATTGACAAAGGCAGATATTGGAACTCCATCTAATTTCCAGTAAGTATGTTCTTGAGTTTGGTTTTAGGTGGATGGGAGTTTTGTTGTTCAGGGTGGTGGGGGGGATGTTGGCATTTTGCTTTTCTGATTTTTTTTTCTTTTTTTTTTTTGTGTCAGTTACACTTGAAAATGGCCAGCTCTTGAATCTGTGTAACCTCAATTAAGTAAAAGCTAACTGGAATGCTGTGGGGTTTAAAAGAAGGTTAGCTTAGACACAGATGAGGATTTTCCTGCAGCTGTAAACAAAACCACCTTGCTTTCGAAAATCAGCTTAGAAAACACTTTAGCTGCATAGAGGTGCCTTACTGAAATTGTCAGCTCAGTGGAGACTCACATCCAGCCTCAATGGTCAACTCCTCAACACTGTGATTCCTACACCTGTATATATTTACCTGTGCTTTGTCATGTCAAATACACATTTGGGTCCTGACTTGTCCTAACTGCAGAAATTACTTGCCATAATTTCATATTTGGCTTTCTGTTTACAGACTTTTTCTGATGTGTAGGCTAGGACCTGTATCTTATGATGAAAGTACAGCATACATCCTTCAGGAATTTTTCCTTTTGTAATTTCTTACATATCTTTAATCTTTTGGAGTAGTTACAATGTTAAGTTTCACTTTCATGAAACTTGGTTTTGGTCACTCAATTAACTGTTGCTTTCCTGAACATTAATTGATGTAATAATCTTCTGCCTTTTAAGTAAATGTACTTTATTTGCTGAAGCAACAGGAACTTAAAGAGCATGAGTTAGTTACAGGACAGATCAGTTTCTGTGAAGCACAAGAAAACCAGTATGACGTTTACATGCCAAGTGAATGTCTTATTCTTTTGGTTTGGTGTGTTGCATCATTACACTGAGGTGTTTTCCCAGAATAAAATTCCATTAAAGTAATATTGGCATTACTAGTTACAGTAACATTAGTGCACAGTGTTTTGAGACAGTGCTCTGTGGAATGGGGATAGTGGATGGAACATAAAAGAGGTGGGCTGTAACACTTCCCTAAACAGACTCTGCTTAGGCATCAACCTTGTTCTTACTGATCTGAGTATCAGTGAAGTGCTGCATCTGTTAGTGTCACTTGAACAGAAAAATGCAGAAAAGAAGGAGGAGAGAAACAAAAAGAGTCCTTGGTAGCTGGTCACTGTTGTGACTGCACTGATGCAGACTTGAGCATATGCGGACAAAATTTGCATTACCCTGTCAGACCTCTGTTCAGAATTTGTGGAAGGGGTTGTGCAGCAATGTAGAGATAAAATTAGTTTGAGACTTTGTTTATGATCTCTATCGGATTGTGACCTAGAGAAGCTGAGAGTAAGGTCATAAAATATTTAATGCCGTTCAAACAAAAGATATGTTCCAGTACCATTAAATTGTAAATGGTGAACCTTTACAAAATAAGCCTGTTGAAAGTCTTTTTGGCTTATTTTGTCATCTTACTATGTAAGATACTGTAATTGCTGGTCTTGTACAAACATATGGAAACTGGCATTTGGTATTATTAGGCAAATAAGCAGGTAGGATAACTTGTACCACTGGTGCTGTGATACTTGTGAAGACTAACATGGTCACTTGCTTATGCCAGATCAAAGTTGCAATCAGTAGATAAAATTTTTAAATGCCTTCTGTTAGACAGATGTGGAGTTTGTGTTTTGAGAAACATTTATGTTGAGTATAGATTGTTTTTAACTTATTACTGTATATGTATAAGTGGCATAAAACTTGGGGCTACCTGATAAGTATGTATTTGCATTGAAAAGATCTGAAAAATGCGTGTTACAGTCAGTGTGTACAAGTAATTTATCTTAACTCTGAAGGCTGAAAAGTAAATAAAAAATGATTCTAAAACTATGGCATATAAAACTTTAGAGTCAGTTAAGTGCACTAAATTCTGAGTTGTACACTCACAACCTCTTGAAAGAGCATCCCAAGTCGCACAGATGTGCACAAATATGTGGGTAAGATTATATTGGTGGTAAACTAGTGTCGATTTACATAGGCCAGGTTAATACATTGTGATCAGCTGTGAGACCCTGTTAGGAAATGCATGTTTAATTTATGTGAACCAAGCTGTAGCTTAGCATTCAGAATTCTGTAATCAACACATCATCCCATATTTTGGTAGTTAGTTAAAGGCATTTAAATAATGGGGCAAAACAGGGACTTTTTTGTTTTTCCATTTTTATGGCATAATGTCACTTTAAACCAAACCTTTTACTTTTCTTGCTTCTTAAAGTAAGTAGTTAACTAATCATAGTTATACTAAAACCAAAACTGATAATTGTAGTTCAGTATTTTAATGAAGAAAACTTGTGCTGTTGATAAAAACAGACCTAAACAAGAATACAAGGTCTGTTGTGCAAGGCACTGTTTAACAGCAGCCAAACAGTCTTTGTCATTTAGCAAGCTTAATCTAGACTACACTGGTTACTAACAGCTCACCTGGTAGTTTTTATAACTCTGAGTTGAGCATCCTGAAAACTGTATCTTGCTTCTAGAAGTCACCCTATGTGAAAAAAATCACAAAACATGGAATTCTGGTAACATTATGGCTCTTTTCCATATCCAATAGCAGTGTCATGAAGTAGCTTGGAGGGGCACAAAACTTGTCTGTGTTCTAATTGGTTATAGCATCACATTAAATAATACTTTAGTAGCCACATGAAATGGTTACTAGAAGTTTTGGAAGATGGCAGCTGAAAACAGTTCTGACTTACCTTGGAAAGATGTGAACGGGAAAGGGGTGATAGGAGAACACATAGTGGTGGCAGGGAGCAGGCTTTCCAGCTGCATGGCACTGAAAAATTTGGCAATAGCTCAAGGTCCAGTTGCTGGGTAAAGGCTAAACTCCTCCTTGATCCCTGTGCACTCCATCCATCATTATCCATGTGCACCACAGGGTGGCATGAAGCCTTCATGTTTTGCCACAGATTGTAACCTAAGGAGAGAGATTCTCCGCTTGGTCTTCCGGACATGAGACAAAAAGTAAAAGTAAAGAAGTTTTACTATTCCATTCTCAAGTGGGGCACTGAGGAATAAGGATTGCTTAGAAGTTGGTAGTCATCTCCAGTTGTCTTGGTGTCCTCTTATTTTAGTTAACAAGATCGTTTTTATACTGATTAAATGGACTTTTCTGCTTTTCTAGACATATTGGACATGTTGGTTGGGACCCAAACACAGGTTTTGATGTAAGTAATTTAATAAGTTACTGAAGACAGTGATTTAAACTTAGAGAGACTTTTTGCATTAAAGATTTGCATTAAAGAAAAAGTTAACTGTATAATTAAGTAGTTATAAATTGGGATTTTATGATGTGATGTAAACAGAGTTGGAGTGGGAGAAAATAGGCAGGGGGACTGAGGGGGGAAAAGATTCAAAACCTTCAGTTTTTCATGCAGGGTACTTAGCCCTTCTAAAGTAGTACTTTCCCTCTTGAAAAGGTGACTCAGAGACATGTGTATCACCTGGCTGCTTCTTTTAACGATATAGCTTGTGGGTATTTTTTCTTTCCCTAATACAAATGATATTTTAAAAACATCTGCACATTCCAAGCTATTTAAAACTAATGTATCTGACTTGCAGGTAAACAACTTAGACCCAGAACTGAAAAATCTGTTTGATCTGTGTGGAATTTCAGAGGCTCAACTAAAAGACAAAGAAACTTCAAAGGTCATATATGATTTCATTGAAAAAACAGGAGGTGTGGAAGCTGTTAAAAATGAACTGCGCAGACAAGGTGGGATTCCTTTTATTTCCACATAAAAATTAACAGGGTATTTTTTGCCTAAAGGATTACAGTAGAAAGTGTTGGTGGTAAGCAGTTTTTGAATCTTTTCTCTGGGTTTCATGTCACTGCAGTTGCACTGGATCATGTTTCCATACACTATACACTACGTAAAAATGTTCAGGCGTGACCCATGGGAGTACTTGACCCCGAGGAATAAGGATATTGATGCCAATTACGTAATTTCCAGTAACACTTAGTCTGAATGCAAAGCTAAGCAGTATGTTTGATACAGATTTTTCAGACCGTGTAGGTTAAATATTTATTTATAACCTCAATCTTATAAATAAATTAAAACGTTGGAAGCCATAATGCAGCTGTCAGCTGTAGTGATAGTAGATGGCTGGCAGGGATGTATGCTGCCTGTTTACCCTGGCAGCACTCTGTAGAGAGCCTTGCAACAGCTACAGACCTGCCATTTTTATGTTTTTTAAAGTTATTTTTTTCTAACTTGAAATTAAAAATGCTAGGTTTGAACATGGTTCTGCTACAAAAAAAAATCTCAAATAAGCTGCTGCCTGCCTAACTTTTAAATGTGACCTCAGCTGATGCATTATCTAGTGGAAGATAGCAAGTCAGTGTAAAATTACACTGCCAGTGTCAAACTTCCAAAAATTTCCTTAGAGCTCTTCTCAATAGAAAAAATTACCTAAGGTGAAATTATAGTGGTTTGAAAGCAGTGAGTAAATTGTTCATTAAAAGAGATACAGAATCAGGGTACAATGATTTGTTACATTTATTCTTTAGGTCCCCCACGGTGGAGCGGTATGTACTTGAGCTGGCATCTAAGCATATGCTTCAAAGTATTCATGCTGTTCTGTGATTTCTTTCCTAGCTGATCCCTTAGTCTGCACCTGTTTGAATGCAATACTAAAAATTACATCTGAACTTCTTAGTTAATTGCAAGCAAAACTCCCCATTATGAATTTTTTTCTCAGTAAGAACTCTGTCAGCTTCTCTATAGAATCTTAACTCTGTTTAAATGTTTATAGGGTTATTGATCCCAGATTGCTAACTTTAAAATTAGATTGAGGAGACTTGCCTTGGAGTCTTATGACTAGCTTAAAATATTTTAAAAATGCCTATTTTTCTATTTTGTATGTGTTAACTTCATATTATGGCCATTTGCATGTATGTAATAAAGAGAAACTGCCTCATCTATAATATGCATGATGATAATGTATCTGTGCTTTTTGATAGAGGTAGATAAAACACTCCAGTATTTCAGTGGGTTTATCCACAACTGTGTTACTTGATGTATGGGTTTTGACTGCTGTTTGCAGTGCTCTTTCTCAACTGGAAAACATTTTTCTGTATTTATTGCAAGAATTTCTGTGCTTACATATTCACCCTGCTAGGATGCTGACTAGAGTGTTGCAGACAAGCCATTCTACTGAGATGGAAATTATTTTCCTGTTTTCCCTGCCCTTTTCCTGGTTTTGGTACTGGTGTTGTTTTTTTGTGGGTTTTTTGGTTTTTGGGGTTTTTTTGTGACAGTACCGTCTATAGACGAATATGCAATTTTTATTCTTAATAGCAGCGTACAGATTAGTGTGCATTTATAAAAAAAAAATTAAAATTCTTTTCTTGCTTTGCTTATACCATCTGTTTGAGGGGGAAGGGAGACAGGATGAGTTAACAGTTTTCTCTCCTTGTTGCTCCTCCCTCATTTCACTACAGTTGAGTGCAGACAGGCAGAATGCTGTTTCCACAGATTGAATGTGGCATATCTCTCTAGTTATAATGTGAATGAGCCATTTCCCCACAGGAGAATCTAAACCTTGCGTTGGAAATCTAGGGACAGAAGAGGCTGTGGAGCCATGACCACGCCGAGAATCTCCTCGGTATTGCAAAAACCCGTCTGTAGTGCTTGTTACACTTGGTAATACCGCCTTCCAGTGGCCGTAAACGGAACTACAGCCATATCAGCCAAAACCGGCAGTTCTTAAAATCAACAATGTTGGCAGTGTGTCTCTTGGAAAATACATGGCATTTCAGAGGCAGTTCTCTCTGGGTTGCTCTTGTGGAGGGATAGAAAAAAACCAGCAGCTCGTGGAACTTAAGAACATAATACATGATTTTAAGAGTAGTATCTTTTTCTAAAAATGAGCAGGGGAGGAGACATTGAGGTATTAGTGACTCCTGCTCCTCCAAAATCCCATTTTTATGGATGTTCCCTTCTCTGCCAGTGCAGCCAGCCTGCTTTCTTTGCAAGTAACATGAAAGGGATAATAGAAGAGGTAAAGAAATATCTTCTTGAGTGTAATACTGTTTTTTTTTATAAAGGCATGTGACATCAAACATGAATTTTCTTAGTTATATGATGGCACGTGGATAAGTAGCTGTGTGCAGCAACCACACAACCTAAAGTACCATGATCCATTAGATGCTTAATGGAAGAGGAAATGAAACAGTGCTATTTTAAATGCCATTAGCAAAGCAAGTAGATTTCAAGGCCATTTCACAGAGAAATGATCCCGTGTGTAGCCGTAGAGTTGTTTCCTTTTGACAGCTCCTGCCATAAAGATATTGTTGGAAGTAATTTTCAGTTAAAAGAGACTACGAGTCAGTTTATGGTGCATTATAATGCATTAGTTGGGGGGGTGTTGTTACTAGAGGATACTACTTCAAAAAATGCTTACTTCTGTAATTACCTAATAAAATAACAGTTTAGAAAGTAGAAATTCTGTATTTCATTTCAAGTATATTTTCTGAAAAGTTTTTCTCTTTTGTTCTGTCATAGCTCAACAAAATTTTACAGAATTCTTCTGAATCTTTATCAGTCATTCTGTGTATTGCACCTGCTTCCTGTAGTGGTTGACTCTTTTACAAAATACACAACTGGCATAGGCTGTGTTTAGCTTGGTTTGCCCTATAGGGTAAAAATATAGTTTATATTCAGCTGTATCCAGTTTAATCCAGAATTTGTAACATTTGCACACGCACAGAGATCCTTGCAAAAGGCAAGGCACAGCCTGTGTTCTTTTTCTGCTAGTCTCTGAAAGACTTACTGGTATTGAGTAGCTGGTAATTCAAAGTCGTTTTGTTTAATTTCAGCTCCACCCCCGCCACCACCGTGCAGAGGAGGACCCCCTCCACCTCCACCTCCCCCTCCCCACAGCTCGGGCCCTCCTCCTCCCCCTGCTCGGGGCCGAGGGGCACCACCTCCACCTCCTTCAAGAGCTCCCACAACTGCACCTCCACCCCCACCACCGTCTAGACCCGGTGCAACAGTGCCCCCGCCTCCCCCCAACCGGATGTATCCTCCACCACCACCAG
>JANPWX010000078.1:1258129-1310448 GCA_024734555.1 Trochalopteron elliotii | reverse complement strand
TGGGCTGGTCCGAATTCCCCTCCTGGTCCTCCCCCACCACCAGGCCTTCCTTCAGAGGTTGATCACCAGCTCCCAGTTCCCGCGGGAAACAAAGCAGCGCTCTTGGATCAAATCAGAGAAGGAGCTCAGTTAAAGAAGGTAGAACAGAACAGTCGACCAGTGTCCTGCTCAGGAAGAGATGCACTGCTAGACCAGATACGACAGGGTATACAGTTGAAATCTGTGAGTAAAAGCTGTTTCTCGTCCAGGTGCCCTTGGGACTTGCAAATGCAGTGTGAACAGTAAAATGTGGCTCTGCTTTGGGGGCTGGATTGTAAGTTTTAGAGTTTCTGAAGTGATGACTAAACAGTAGTACTGAGAAAATGCAAAGAACACACATTTGCTACAGATGAGTCTTGGTGCATGAAATTACCCTTTCAAACTCATTTCTCATTTTTGAGTAAAATCCGTAAATCCTACAATGATGATGCCGTAGTATCATGGCTGTACAGAACTTTTGCAAGAATTATGAAATATTGCTGCTTTCCTGACTATTCAATAAAATAATCTAAACTGCAGGGGATGAGTTTAGGAGTAATGGTAGTGGAAGGAAAACACTAGATTTATTAGTTTGTTTTTATTTTCATCTTAAAATGGACCTGTGTTCTGCAAATATTGAGGCTTGTAAGAAGGTGGCTGCTTGTGTTTCAACAAGTGCTGCCTTTAAGTGATGCCATAGCTATCCCTGCTGCAGCACAGGCTATTACTGTTTCTTACTGATGCCACTGCTTATCTTAAAAATAATTTCTTGAAAACTATTTTGCCTGTTGGTACGTATTTTTTGCCACTCCTCTGCACTTGAGGCTTCTGCTGTAAAAAGTGTAAGGGTGTGTTCATATTTATTTGCCATTAGAGGTAGGTATTACTGAATTCAGTTGCTTCAGAAGGGATTATCAGCCCCACGCAGTCTCAGTTTACAAACCCAAACAATGATAAATATTTTGTGGTATATACCAAAGGTAAAATAAATAGTAGTTATGAAGCTGCACAAGTCATGCCTGTACAACTATACTACAAGCTTTCATTTAGATGAGTGCTCACTTCATCAGAGCTGAAATATTTAACCTTGGGTATGGCTAACTACAGTTCTGTTATGTGGTAAAAAAGTTGACTTTTTTAATAAAGATTTTGCAGTTTGAGCTAAAGGAACAAGCTGTTCCACACTTTCTTCTGGTGGAAAATAAACTCATTAATCATACAAGGAAGTTTGTCTCAAAATACAGAGGTTCTGTTTTGCTAATTGCATCTTTCTTTTGTAACCTTTTTTTCCAAGGTATCTGATGGTCAGGAGAGTGCACCACCTACACCTGCACCCACCTCAGGAATTGTGGGTGCATTAATGGAAGTTATGCAGAAAAGGAGCAAAGCCATTCATTCTTCAGGTGAGTCTGATGGAATTTTTCTGACCTCATGGCATCAGGTTTTCAAGACTTAACACTTCTATTTATCATAAAATACTCCTGGAGAAAAGCATGGATTCCAGCATATAGTGCAGGGCAGAATGCTCTCAGCAGTGCCCTGGCGATGGGCTGGATGGTTCCTTCATGCTGCTTTGAATTACTGGGGGTGTAGCAATTCACAATAATCCTCAACTGAGTTAAGCAAGCCTAATATCCTTATAAAGACTTTGTTGTTGTTGTTGCAACTGACTTGTTTTTATTTACTCACTGTCTGATTAAATAAGCTGTCAAAGTATCTTGGAAGAAAGTTTTTGATGCTTTCTGTTGTCAGTATTCAGCTCCTGTGCTGTGGCTCCCAGTGGGCTTTGGCTGCCACCTCCTGGATAAGGAACAGATATTCAGTGTTACTTGACTAGACTTCTACCAGGACTGAATCAACTTTCCGTGCTTAAGGGCTGGGAAAAATTAGGGCTGCAAGAGGATTTGCATTTCTCAAATACCAGCTTGTAATAAGTGGAGTTCAGTAGCTGCAGTGCAGCTGTTTGGGTACATCTGTTCTGTTCAGGCTTTGAAACATTTCAAGAGCTTGTCTTGATATCAGAACTGGGTATGCAGTCTGCAGAGCATCTGACCAAGAGCAGTGTGGTTTATTGATATGCTGTCCTATGTAGTAATTGCCAATTTTGGTATATTTTGGTATATATTTAATATAAATTAAATACTTGAAGGGAGCTAAATGCAATGTTTTCCTATGGGAAGGAAATGCTCTTGTCCAACAAATAAAGTAGTTCAATTTTAACAGGCTACATTTTTTTAAGTATGATGTATATAAAAAAAGTGGAAGGCTGAATAAAGTCAACAGCAAGCATTGACTTTGAAATTGATATTCATTACACAGTTTTGAATATTCCGGTATCCACAATCGTCTTTAGCTCACCAGACCTTTTCTGGGGGGCTGGTTTTTTATCTGCTTGTAAAGTAAACTAATTCCATTAAGTAGTAAACCTGGAAACCTGGGGAAGCAGTTCTTACATTCCAAAAATTAATCTGTTCCTGAAGTTTAACACCCAGTCTGGAACAAGGTGGCAACTTGCACATTCTTTAAGAAAGAGTAGTAAGTAGTAACTGTTAAATGAGAGCTTCTGATTCTTTTTCTCTAAAACAAAACACATGAGGAAAAGAGTGAGAAAAGAAACAAATTAGATTTAACATCCAGCCAGTAACTATCTGAACTGGATGTCATGTCTAGCAATCTTAAAATAGAGTATTACTAAATGTATTGTCATGACGACCTTGAACTGATCATTCTCTTTTCAGAAAATTATGATAGAAATCAGTAATAGTTTTATCATGTTGATTCTGTGCATGCAAGTGACGTGCTTTCCCTGTCTTACAGATGAAGATGAGGATGAAGACGATGAAGAAGACTTTGAGGACGATGACGAATGGGATGATTGATCATATATTATTATATATATATTTTTTAAGGTGAATGATATACTAAACACTGCTTTCTGTCTATGGATTCTGTAAAATTATCATGTAAATGTTCTACCAATTTGCTGTATATTTTTGTTGCCTTTTGCTTTTTTATTAATCTGTGCAATACCTCATTTAATCTGTAAAGGTTTGTCATAATCCTCTACAAAGCTACTCCCTGTTAATGTGTGCAAGTTTACACCTGGATGATCATGTACATGTGAATACTTTCCATTCCATCAATAAGGGAGTTCAAATGTAATATGTGAGACTGACAAAAACCTTAATGTAATTTAGTTATAATGCAAGAAGGAAAACACTATTTTCATACCCTACTTTTTCTGTATCTAAATTTTCTTATTAAAGCCTAGTATAGCACTATGTTCTTTAAGTGATGCACCTCTTAGTTTATTTAGCCCCTTGATTTCAAATGCAATGCTATATGAATGTTGAGGCTGGTTTATACTATTGCATGGTGTCAAATGCATCAAAACGTTGCAGTTCAAATCTTAGCTGTGTGCTTTACATAACACAAAAGCACTACAGAAATGCACAGTTGTGAAAACTACCTTGCCCTAACTATAGTACTGACTGCTATTGAATAGCAGTAGTAATTAAATTCTTCAATTGGGGACGTCTATCTGAAGTTAAACAGAGTGGCTCTATGTTGTCATAGTGGTAAAGGCAACTTTGGTGCAGACAAGTTCAACTTCTGGTTGGTTTGTTTTGGTTTGGGGTTTTGGGGAGGGTTTCTGGGGGATTTTGGGGGGTTGGGTTTTGTTGGTCGGTTGGTTGGGGTTTTGTTTGTTTGTTTTGTTTTCTTTTTTTTCTTCCCTGCTCTTACTTTCAGAATGAAAATGTCTAAATTACTGGGGGCTGTACTGGAGGCTGGCAATCACTACATTTTGATCTATTTTAAAAATCAATTTTTTGTGGTTCTTAGGCTGAAGGGCTGCATTTAAGGCTTGCTTCAATAGCATTTAATTACTTTTTAAAGTTTGTAGGACATTGGTGTACTAATAAACATAAGTGGTATTACTTTGCAGTCTTTGCTTTATGGTACACAGCAGATGCTGAAAGACCAATCCTACATCCTGTAGGTTGGAAAGTCATTAACTCAGATTTATACACTTTGGATAAGTACTGAACTTTATTGACAGTATTTTATCTTCATATGTTGGCTTTAAAACCGAGGGTTGCGATAAAGATCAAGAACCTGATTCACAAGAATAGTATTTGAATAAGTGGACACAAAATGGGATTTTCATTTCACAGCTTGCACATTTATATACATTGTACTTTGTAGTGCAGTAAACATTGGCAAATCTGCCTATTATGAAATACTAATCTATGCTATGTGGGTATTTAATATCTGCAGCATTAATTACTGTACTTACTGTAATTATCAGGTAGAAAATCTTTTTAAAAACCACATTATCTGACACAGAATGTTTAGTTAAGTCAGTTACATTTGAAGTGTAGTTCATACATAGTGTCCTGGGTCTTTGACTGTAGTCAGGGTATCAAACGAAATTTAAGTTATCAGAAAAGTACTGACTGAAACCCAGTGTTGACCTGATCTTGACAGGCTGGACCTGCATGATACGGCTCAGATCTCTAACCCAGTTAAAACCTAGTCTTTAGCAAATTAATTTAGTCGTAGGAGGAGAAAAGAAAGTTGCTGAAAAGTAGTGGGAGAGGTAAGGTTGTAGTTAAATTATTCAGAGGATGCTAACTTCCTTCCAAGAGTAATTTAAGCACATAACTTGAGAAAAAAAATTGCCAAGTGGTCTCACTTTCTTGCAGTAACTTTTGCATTGGCCTCCACTGCTGGATACACTTCCTGCTAGCTTTGCTGCTGTAATGGCTTGAGCTTTCAATCAAGTGCAAGTGCAGCCTGGTGTAGCTAATGGCAGTGGAGTTAACAACTTGTGTATAAGGAAAATATTTGTATGGCTTTCATATAACTTCTGGCACTGCACTCTTATTTTTACTCCATATAGGGCATTTTAAAATTAAGCAGATGAGGCCTAGAGGTTTTCCTAACATGCTACTTACTAGATATGTTTAGCTGTTATGTTCCCAGAATTGGAATTTCTGTAATATAGTTAATAATTAAGCATCACAGTTCATTAATCAAATTTCTGTTCTGGATTTTGGGAGCTCTGAAGTTGCTTTATTGAATAAAACTTTGATTTGTAGATACTGGCCAAAGAAAGTTTTTGGGTTTTCTATTTCTTCATACAAAAAGTACACTCACACCTGTGGTGTCCGGGTTAGTATTTACTTTAAAATAGTAATAGTTTGTTCATGATAAATTTCAGGCATACAGACTGCGATGGCAGTTAAGTTAGTCATAGCTGCATGCTTCAGCACTCTGCCACTTGCACTCCAAGCAGAAAATAGCATTTCATGATACTGGTGCATTGTTGCTAAACATTGTAATGAAGGCCTCTTACATATTCTGGTTAATTGACTGTCCAGATAGCCTTAGCAATTAACAAACTAGCATGAGGCTTTTGTATCTCAACACTCTGTGTGCATAGACAATATCAGCTAGCCACTTGTACGTATGAAATTCGTAAGAACTTCTCAATCATTCAGTTTTCCGTATATCAAACTGAAATTTTTAGTATGTGAATTTTTGAAATGTACAGTGAATAGGATGTTGCACTGGTGGCAATTCATCATGAAGCATAATAAAATTAATTTGACCCAACTAGTGTAAAACTGTGTGGTTTTTAAGTGCTGATTGCGGCACAGGTTTTAAAATAGATCTGTAGATTGATTACACACTTTAAAAGTGACTTTGGTCACCTGGCCAAGTTCACAAAGCAGTAAATAGCCACTGTCAAATTGCAGTAGTTTCGTGTCTCTGGAAAGTTGGATTGTGCTGTTGAGTAAACACAATGAGTAAGAATGTGACACCCCGTCCTCCTGGCAGATCTCACCGCTGCTAAGCAGCTTCCTTGGAAACAGCTACTGCTGCAGGCAAGTGCAATAAACCAGCAACATTTCAAGGTCAAACAAACATGGGATCATTAACAAACATTCTAGAAGAAGTTCTAAATAATTAACCCTTGTTGGTGAATGCTCTAACTTAACCTGGATTATACAGATGGAAATCTTTATCCTGCATGTTATAGAGTTTGAGTTCAGGATACTTCAGGAGTTTGTTTCTCTCTCCTAAAGCATCTGAAGAGTCCAGCATTTCAAATTGTTAGCTGGTGTACGCTTTGTTTTGAGGTTCAGTGCTTAGCTGATTTCTAGGCCATAACTGTGTGGCAAAGTTGGAATTGTTAATTGCAGGATGAGCTGAGGTATATAATCATTTCCACTTCATAAGCAGAAGGTTAAAATATGCTTTTGAAAGGAGGCTTCTTTTTTCTTTTTTTATTTCACAGTGGTTACTTTCCTAAGTAAGATTCTTGTAGAGGAAAAAGGAGGAAAGATCCCATTGCTTTTAAGACTGTTAGCAGTCCACTGCAACAGCCTTTATCTAATCATTAGAGGAATTCTTGGTCTAATTAAAGTTCCTGAAGCTTAAGTACAGTGATAAGCAGCTTTATTTATAGAAAAGTGAAAATGGTTTAGGGAAGCTTAGAAGATATTCAGCCTTTGTCTCTCAAAGGACCAGTGTTATCCTCTAGCACTGCAGTAAGGATTCCTGTTGCTATGTATTTGTTTACTGCCTGGAATTTTCTTGTGAGTGAGAAGATGGAAAGGATGGGGTAGTAGGAACTAGAATGTGAGCTGGGGAAGTTTAATATCCATGTTTTAACTGCCTTGTCAGTGAGTCTAGCCTGACATGTCTAAGACAGTCTTTGAAAGTTTGAGGGTGTTTACCCAGTTGTGAAGGAGCCTCTTCGGTTTGTTTTTTAATTGCAAATTGCTGTGGCTTGTCTGCTATATTGTGCTTGAAAAAAAACCCCAAACCATTGGTTGTTTGAAGTCACAGGTTTGAAAACAATTCAGATACATTGAGGAATAGAATCATTGCCCAAATATAATTAGTGGGATGTTTTCTGACAAATTTTATTTTATGCTGAATTTTACAGTATTTGCAGGTGTAACCTGCTAAAATTAATTAGACTAGTAATTTATGAGTTACTCAAATTTTTCTCTAGCATACTTTTAGGTAATAAGTGCAGGACTTACCCATCTATAAACAGTGCCTGAAATTAGGAAATTTGATGTGTTACATTTATTGTGGGGTTTGGGTTTTTGCGGTTTTTTTAATCTATTAATATCAACAAAAACTTTAAGGCCTTTTTTCTTGTGCTCTAAGGGGTTTTTGGAGTCTCTGGAGTGAAATTCTTGAGCCATTACTTCATGTGTGTGCTTTTTCCTCCCTGAAGCTTAATCATCTTGAGTTTGGTTACTTTTGCAGTATGAATTCTAAATTTATTACTTAAGGACTAGATGAGGGAGTGCAAGTTTTGCTTAAAAACCAGACATTACCAGCATTATATTTTTGTATGTACCACTTTGAGAACACAACAAAAACTGATGTTTAAAGCTTAAGAAATAGGATAATGGTTGTATCATATATCAGACACAAAGTATTTGCTTAAATGACATTGGCAGGAACACAGGATTGGGAATTGGCTCTTCTGGATGTTGATGCCAAAAACCAGGGAACTGCTGGAGCATCTGAGCTGGATTTGGAGCACTTTGTTGGTAAATACAAGGAACACGGGCTGACAAACTGTTGAGAAGCTTGTACATTTTCTCTTCTCTTTCTTTTCTGGATAATACTACAGAGTAGTAATCCTTTGGACCAAAACAGTGCTTATTTAATAATCAAGAGAAGAAAAAGTCCTCAGAATATAGTCAATTCAGGGTTATGGCTCTCCAACTGTCAGCAGAGATTCTGGTTTTGTTTTTAAATTCAAAATGAAAAGGAAAAAGCAAACTGCACCCAATTAACATAAAACATGTTTTCTGTGGTTCATCTCCTGTGTATGAATGTGAAAGGCCCATGGTTAAAGCAGAAATCTGCTAGTTAGTAGTAGTCTTTTTCTCCTGTAGTAGCTTCTAGTATCTAATCCCTGGAGAATATGTTACTGAAACACGCCTGCTATCTCCGAGACAGGTAAGAAGTGTAGGAGTTTTTGCTGTCAGTTGTGTTCACAGTGCTCAGGCCTGCAGTTGGTAGAAGAAAAAGTATGAAATCTTTCTGTAATGTTAAAGGATCCCTTTTGTGCTGTAGTATCTTCTATGCTTGCCTTACAGGTGCTGGGATACTCTTCTGACTCACACTGCACTAATGTCCTGCCTGGATAACTCAGATGTTACCACATTTCAGCCCTTACTATGTGACCATTCCTGTCTTCACTGACAATGCCCCTAAACCTCCTGGTGGAAATACAGTTAGCACAAATATCCTCAGCAGCTTAACGAACAGCTGTGTGCTAACACATTTCAAGGGAACAGAAGTTGTCCTGATGTGGATTCCTCTGTGGGAAAAAAAATGGTCTTACCTGTGTACCAAAGTGAAGAACAACAGAGATCCTTAATGACCACTTAGGAAAACCCTGTGCTGGTTGCTCTCATGTGCCGTGTGAGAGGTGGGTGGCTGGTTAAAGGATAGGTGTAATCCAAGAGGCATTCTTCAAGGAATCAACCCAACATAGAAAACATGTGGCATAGAAAACAAACAAACAAAAAAAATACTACAGCCTTTCTTTGGTACTGGGCACATTGTCTGGTTCATTGTGTATGCTTGCTCTCCTGCCTTATGAATCTCAGGAAACCATGCACACCTTGGGCAGCAACCAGTCAGGCTGATCATCATCATTCCAACAGTTTATATATAGGATATGCATCCTCAATCAACCTGCCTGTCCAGTCTAGAGCTGATACCTGGACTGGGAATGAGCTCAGAGCAGATTCCTTGTACTTTGTGCCGTGGATGGTAGCAGGTTTTACCTGAGTTACCTTCAGCTACGCTGCATTGGGAAGGATTTGGTGAGACCTGTGTATTCTGCCAAGTGGAAGTGAATTGTCACAGTGTTACTTGTAGACACAAGGTATCTTTGTTTTCTGAAAGGCTGTAATTTCAACCTCCTGACTGAAATCAAATGCTGTGGTAGATCGAGTTGTTAGTTGCATCCCTTGTGTTTTCAGTCAGAACAGCCTAAAAGAGCCTTCTGTTGGTCCTAAAATCAGAAGAGTGATGCAATATGAAATCATTACAGATCTTCCAGTAGTTTCTGACTTTCCACCAAAACTAGATTATATACTTCCTTCTGTCCTTCCCCAAGCCATTTTCAGCACTAAGCCTCTTAACCTTTGGCCCATTCTTCAAATATTCCTTCTCTGCCTAGATAGAACTAGTGTATTCTGAAGGACAGAGGAGTCAAGCTGTCTGTACATATGCTGTCTTGTCCATTCTTTGCCATAAAACAAATTCAGGTTGTTAGCAGGAGGAAAGAGCCCTGAATGAAACTGCTGCTGTGTGTGATAGGCATCTTGTCTAACCTCAAGCACGCTCTCTGTTGATGCTCTTTTGAAGGTGACTCCAAAGAGTCACCAGGCCTTCAGGGCAGATTGTCTGCACAGGTTATCTGAGTGGTGTGTACAGAAAGTATAGTGAACAGTGTGGGGGCCGGGTCCCACACACCAGGCCCCAGGGCCCAGCGTTCAGGAGGGGTAGCTGTGCTCTTGCAGCAACATGATGTGTAACTGAGCAATCAGGGATGCATTTCAAAGTGGAATCCTGCATTTGTCCAACTCAGTCACTCTTCTGACCCTTACTCATCTCCACCTGCTGTAATGAGCGTGTGGACACTGAGCAGGTGGCATCTTGCACTTCAGACACTTAGATGCAGGTGTTTTAACTGAAACCAAATCTGTCTTGCCCTGTGCCTCCGTTGCTCATTTTTCTAATGGTACTAATAGCACAATGCATATAAATACATCTAGTCCAGACATGTACTGCAGTCCAGACATGTGACACTTAAAATATTTTTAAATGCTGTTTTCCTTGTTCAAATTTAGTTATCTGTTCTTAGAACAAAACCATTAGGTAAGACTTCTTCAATTCTACAAGGTCTGGTTCTCAGAATCAGTAGCCATTTTTAAGTTCTCAAAATGAAAATCAAAACAACATGAATCATGTCTGTAGAGCAGTTAATCTGAGCAATTTGATTGCTTGTGTGTGCAAATACTGGGTCATGCTCTAGTGTTGCACCAAACCGGGTTTTGATTTAATATTTTGGAAACCCAACCACAGCATGCAGTTCTCCATGATTTAGTTTTAATAAACTAAAAATGTTTTAATACACTATCTGTGAAAGACAGGAGGTTTGGGACCTACAGACTAGTTGCTAATACCCTGGTTTACAAGCCAGGTTTGCAGTACAGCTCCCATGAGGAGCATTTCAGTGTGAGTGACGGTGTCAGAAGCTTAACTGATCCTGAACAGGGAGTCCTGCAGCAATGTGTGGGCAGCCCTATCATGTGGCTGTGCCTAGGGCTGCACCAGGCTGCCTCCTGGGCTGCCACCAACAGCCACACATTCCTCCCCAAACGTGAAAAGAGAGAGTTTCATGGGCGTGAGTCATTTTAAAATCACCAGAATTGTTGCTTCTCTGACTGCCTATAGGTCTGCAAGGTCAAGGTGCAGCAGTGCTGCTGCCCTGCTTTCAGAAAGTGCAGGGCCCTTGGAAGATTTGAAATACAGGAGGCATTCTGTTTATGGCTTAGATTTACTGCAGCTCTGTGTGTGCTGGCTTCTGGTGGTTTCGTCTTACTGCCTCCTCTGTCTCTGTCATCTCAGTTTGAAAGGGGTCATCCTGTTTTCATCAGGGTGTGCGTTAGAGCTCTGACTTCGTTAGAGGAAAGGCAGACAGTAGCTTTGAAGTGTGTGATAATATTTTTGCTGCTGGATGACAGTCACACTATATTCCCCAGCCTCTTGGATCGTCATGGGACATTAGGAGAAATTGTGACAGGATGTGGCTCAAGTCAGATTAATTTACTTTCCTCTATTAAATTTCTTTTTTTACAATTTGTACTTGCTAACTACTACAGCCATAAGGTAAAAATGTGTCAGCTATTGCATCTGAACAACATGATCCATGCTTACTTTAAAAACTTTTGGACTTGGCCATACATTTTTAGATTCCAGCTAAGATTTTATTAATCTTTCTGCATAATTTTCAGTGAACAGCTGCACTGTCAACATGGAGACAGAGAAGGCTTCTAAGAAACACAAGGGCAAGCGCAGCTCTTTAAATCTGACTCCTGTTTTATTACTATGAAGACGGGTGCTTATTTTGTTTCATTAAAGAAGGCAAAAAGAAACAAAACCTTTGTCTTTTGTCTTGCTAATTTGAGTGAAACTGGCAAAATGTTTCTGCCCTACACAGTTTGTTAAGGTCTTGCTCAGCAGATGCTCATAGAGGTACTAACACCTATTAATTTAAATACTGGTTGTTCTGTGCATGCATGAGCATGCTGTTGGGATGTCCTGGAAACAGCCAGGATGGGACCTCTGCAGCAGCAAGTGCACAGGTACAGTTGTACTTCCCTAGCAATAGTCTCAGCCCCAGAGAAGAATGTGTTTGATTGCTGTGATACTTCAACCACAGGAATAGAGTTACTAGTCTGCAGAGTGAGTCCCTGTAGGATTAGTTTTCATAATGACCACTGAGCAGCTCCTTTGTGCCATAGCTACCTGTGCTATGAGGTTGTTTCTGCGTTTCATCACTGTTCCTCTTCTGAAGTGTATGCTAGCTCAGAGAGGCACATAGCTGATACACAAGATACAAGCTTACACTGCAGATGGGAGCATCTGAGCAATCTGTACAGTGTGCACAGAGCCCCCTTCTCTCTGCTGTGGCACATTCACAGGGCAAAACAAAGACTGGAGTTAGAGTTCAGAAAGGGTTTGCTAGTCTATCTGAAGCAGTGCCCCATTACACAGAAGGATAGCAGTGTGTATCAAGAGTTCCACAAGTTCTTGCTACAATTTTGGTGGTTCGTGCAAACTGGCAAAACAGTTGGCATTAGTAACAGGGGTCCTTGTTAGGCTGACCAGAGACTGCAGCTATATGATGGACATACTTCTGTGATACTGGAGAAGGCATTTTAAAAAAAGGCTGATTCTGCACGCTGCACTGTATTTATAAAATTCTACTGATTGAGAATTTTTATTACCAGAACAAGCCTATTTTGTCCTCCAAGACACAATTATGTATTTTATATGTGGTGCAGGTGATTATGTAACTGCTTTCCACTAAAGTCTGTAAAAAAGACTTTTAGAATATAGAACAGAAGCAAATATATATTAAAAATGTTTTGTGAATGTTTTGCTTTTGAGAAATTAATGCTGAAGAACATTTATTTAGATTCACAGTGGAAGTTTCAGTTTTATCTTTATTTACTAAGGAAGCCTCTCATTTATGTTTATCACATTTCTAGCTATTGTCCCAAACACAGGCTTGTTATCAGGTGCACAGCACTAATTCACACCAAGATGAGGTATTTCTCCTTTTTACTCTAGTTTATGCAAAGTAGGGAGCTGGGATGTAACTCACAAAAGGCTGGCTCCTCAATCATCAAAACTTTATGCTATTTATACATTTTAACAAAAGCATCAGAATTCATTGGTTACACATTACATAACTTTTCCATTAATTAGTACTGAAACTCCTATTTCCAAGTTATATCTCTCATTCTCATGTTAATTAGTCTGCATGCACAGGTCTTCCTTCCCTTTGAGTTGGGTTCATTTGGAGTAGGTGGTCAATGGGTTGGTGGTCAGGATCTCCCACTGCTAGAATTATCTTTCCCCCAGTTACTGCTCAGTTCTGCTGACTTCACTCCTGGTGGCTCCTGTCCAAACAGCCCATTCAGCTTGGGACTGTCTTCCCTTTTCCTCAAAAGATTAGTCAAGCACACAATGTTCACAATGCAATTGCTTATTCAAAACTGCCCAGCTCTAGCTACTGATTAACAACAACAAAAAATTCCATTTGATTCAAATTTTGGGGGGCTCAGATCTTGAGGGGCTTGATATCATAACCACAAGGACATGACCCTTTACCTGAAACACAGCGAGGGATGTCAATTGAGGAATTGTGTGACATCTACTAGGAGAGAATATTCTTCATCAGTAGTGAGACATAAAATGAAAAGATGTTTTATTCTTTGTTTTGGTTCAGAGCCAGTGGGAAGGAAAAAGCAGCTTGATGAAGCTTTGATTCACACTGTCATCATGGGTTAGGCTTAGCTTTCCTTATCTCAGGTACTTTCATCTCCCATTACCTGAGCAATGCCAAATGAGCATTAAAGAGGAAAAAAAAAAGTTGCATGGTGTCTTTTGACATAAAAATATGGACTTCAGCAGACAGACATGTGAGGAAAGGATTGACATAGATGACAGCCCCTGAGCCCAAGCTGATAACATTCAAATCACACTGATTATGTCTCTGAGAGAGTTATTAAATAGACAAATGTCCCAAAGCACACGTGGAAAAAATCAAGCCTCTTCTATGCAAAACACTGCAGTGAAGGGAAGGGTCAGCAGAAGAAAACAGAAGGGATGGAGCATATTCTTTCATCATTTTGGAAGTGGTAATTGGAGGAATGGCAAGAGATAGGGAAAGAAAAAGATACTGACCATAGTCAAGCTTTTCTTGGTGCTGTGCAGCACAGAGGCCAAGCTGGTGGGAAAGCCCTTCAAGTGAGAAGTCAGATCACCGGCAGGGTGGTGTTCACCTCTGCCCCACAGCAGGTGATCCTTCACACACCACTTGGGGGAAAGGCAAATAAAATCATAGAGTCATAGAGCCTGAGCTGGAAGGGACCTTAAAGATCATTTAGTTCCAACCCCCTGCCATGGACAAGGACACCTTGCCCTGGACCGGCTTTCTCAGAGCTCCAGCCAACTTGGCCTTTAAGATTTCTAGGGCTGGAGCATCCACAAATTCTCTGAGCAGCCTGTTCCAGTGTTTCACCACCCTCACAGTAAAGAATCTCTTCCTAATATCTAATCTAAACCTGCTGTCTTTCAGCTTGAAGCCATTCCCCTTGTCCTGCCACTACCTGATCTACAAAGGTCACCTGTAGGCTCCCTTAAGGTACTGAGGGGCTGCAATTAGGTCACCCCAAAGCCACCTTTATTCCAGGGTGTACAATCCCATTTATTTTGGCCTTTTCACACAGGAAAGGTGCTCCATCCCTCCAATCGACTTGATGGCCTCCTCTGGATTCACTTCAAGGTAGATGTCCTTACTGTACTGGGGTGTAGCATTTTTTCTTCCTCATATATTTGAATATATTCCCCTCTGCAGCACAGTGTGGGCCCTGCTCAAAAGCAGCTGTACAGATACTGTGAAGGAAATTCTGCCAGCACTGGTTAGCTCAGTGTTTGCATTTTAAAGGATTATAATATATCTGGTGTAAGAGGCAGGAGATCAGAGTAGAGCAAGAGCTTCAATAGAATTTCCAGACTAAATCCCTAATTTCACTTAGAAGCTAAGTGTAATTATGCAACTCCTGATTTGCCTTCAGGTCAACCCCAGCTGCTTTCAACTAAACCAGATGTTCTGCTTTTAAAGTATGATATTCTGTGTCAGAAATAACTACTCAAGCCCTCTGCTTGCTTTTAAATGCCAGGAAAGACCCTGGAAACCTCCCATGACCTCAGGACAGCAGGCAACATCATTTGCTGACAAATACTGGAACAAGGTGAACACATCTGAATCTTCTTTTCACAGATCATTGCAGCCCCCCAGACCCAGCCAGAAGACTGAACAGGCCTGCCATTTTCCACCTCATGGCCTATTGAAGAACTGAGCAGTCTTACCATTTGCTGCAGAAGTAATGAACTCTCCAGACTTCTTAATTTAAAATCAAATGAGAGAGAGACCCTGAGTTTGCGCAAGAGATGCATTAACCTGAAATTTCAAAGAAGAAAATATCCTATTAAAAAAGCTATAGTCAAATTGAAAATTTTTTGAGACCACTGCTCCATTTGGAGGAGGGGTTAAATATTTATCATCTTGGAAAGAAGCTGATTTGAGCTTCTGTGGAAAGCAGGTGTTTAAACATTCATTGCAATACAACAGAGTTCAGATCTTTGCTTTGAGCCATCTCAGGTGTGAGTCTCACCACAACAGCAGCACTGGAGACCCAGAAATTCCACCCTGGAAGTGATGAATTGACCCAACTCTGATGAAAGAACCTCTGCATCTATCACCCCATTGCCACTTTATCCCAGGTGGCACTGCTAGTGTCAATACAAGGATGAGACAGTATCAGACAATCAACAGGCAGAGCAAGTGATGGGAGAGCAGTCTCCAGTTATGGGTAATGCAGATCTCCAAATGTGGTAAGGGCCCCACATTCCCAGTTACTCAGCACCACATCTCCTCTGGTGAGGAATAAAGCTGAGGAGAAATGCACTGCAGGGGGGAAAGCTGACTGCTTCAGAACCAGTCTGTAGGTGGGATCACAGCTGGCTGATGTGGGCAAGGAGCTGAGGCCCTGAGGGTGGCTGTCTGAGGACCTGGTACCCTCTGCACTGAACAGGTCTGCTCACCCTGCATTTAATAAAGCATTAGAATGAGACACAGCAAGATGTAGTATTGACATGCTAGACAGTCACTCACAGATAAGGCCATCCATTGCCACTCTGAGGCAGTCAAATGATAGCTATCCAGTGTGAATGGTCCTCCATGTCCAGCATGGTTGATGACTACTTTTCACCTAAGAAAATGACAAAGTACTAAGTAAGACTTTCCAATGGACATGGTTTAGGGAGACTAGGAGGTCCCTCTACTATGTACTTTTAAGGGCCAGTTTAATTATGTTTGAGGTTTTCTTGGAGCAAAGGCCAGTCTGGAGGAGTTGTTATGCTCTACAGACAGGAAGCTGACAAAACGTGCTCAGTGCCCTTGAGGTAACACCATGTCTTGTAACAGGGAGCTGTCAGAGCAGGATTAGGGCTCAGGATTGTCTGACACCCAGCTGTGAGCTCAGTTCTCCATGTGACCTGTGAGATTCTTTGCAGTGGGAATTTGAGAGTGGGAGCCAGTGGCACAGTGGGGTTATTCAGGCTGCTCAGCTGTGCTGGGCTATCAACTATCAACATCTGTGGCTCTTAGGGTACTGATCCAGAAGAACTGAATCCAAGCTAAATCCATGCTGCCCAATACTGTCCTCCCTTCCTAGCTAGAGGTTTCCAGCATCTCCTTTGCACCAGCAACACAGCTCTGGAGCTGAAGCTGCAGCAAGAAGTCTAAGGAAGCAAACTGGAACAGTATTCTCTTTCCTTGGTTGATTTTTTTTTTCTGCAGTGCAGATCCACAGCTGCAAAATTGTCCTGGTGCTGCACCAGCTGGTGTTGCACCTGAAATCTAGCTACTGTGATTAGATCTCAAACTGATTTTAGTCACTTTAAACTACAGCAGAGACTGAAAAGTTTAGCTCATGAGCGGCTAGACAGAAGATAATCCTGGATGACATAAATCTTGTAAAAAGGGCTTGTAATAAACCCAAACCCATGCCAAACTGGGATGAAAGGCAGGAGTACCTGCCCTGTCTGGGTGCTGCCTGTGCAGTCACGACCCTTCTGGACTAGTGCTGGTGCCTGTCTCACCACTCACAACACAGGCAGAGTTTGCTTGTACCTGCCCTCAGCTGAGACTGACCCGTTACAGTCCCACCACACTTGGTGAAGAGGAAAACAAAGGGCTGGAATTTGGCAGAAGTGATTAAGAGCACATGAAACCTGAGCACTGTTGCCTTCCAACTTGTTTGTGAAACACAGCAACACATGCATGAGTCGCAGATTTAGAGAGCAGTAAGCTGAGACCGAGCAACAGGGGTGACCCCACACTGTGTACACATAAACACTTCCTTCAGGTGCCTGCAAAATTCACTGCTTTAACTGTAGCTCATTGGCAGCCCTCAAGAACATTCATGAGTGTGATAACTAAAAAATACCCCTATAGCTCCAAATGTTTCTTGGAAAAAAAAATGGAAAGAAAAGCTCAGGAAATACTTAGTCTTCATGAGTGGATTGACCTAATGCTCTCAGCAGAAGGGCATGATGGAGTGCAGAAGGAATTAATTTCTTACCTATAGAATTGAAACTTCAAGTATGTCCCACACAAAAAAAATAATCTCATGCATGGAGGCTATACTTGGTTAGTCTGGTGAAATGTCTTCTAGGCCACTCATGAGAATCATCCCAAATTTATCCTAGTCAGAGTGCATAAGCATTTCTGACTATCAGTTCCTTAGATGCCTGTTTCTTAAGTGAGGAAATGGCAAAAATGGTGTGTCTTCCTTTTCACAGGCATTCTTTCACAGCCAGGTCAGCTGTGAGACTCCTGTCCTCATGGCTTGCCTCATCTGCATGTACAAAATTTCCTGCATTGGATCATGGGCTGTGCTTCTCTCACCATTTAGAAATATTCACCTATATGCCACCAGTCAAAGTATTGCTGCTAGCAAAAATAAAAATAAAATATAGTAATAATGAATCCAAGCACTTGATGTCTGAGGATCCTGGGGCATACTTCAATCTATGTGAACATAACTTTGCAGTACTGACCTCTCCAAGGCAAAGTAGAGGCATAACAAATTAAAAAATACACCCCAGAGTACACAAACAGCCCAGGACATAACCCTCAGTCTTGTCTTTGAGATACATGTCTGGGCTCTTACCAGACACTCAGTAAGAATTTTTACTGTGACTGTATTTTAATAAAAGAAAAACATCTTTCCCTGTGCTGTAGTTCTATAGAAAATAACTGTCTTCTGCCATTAAAAAGTCTTTATAAAATTCATATTCATTTGAAGCTGAAAGTAGTCAAAGGTCACAGATAGAAATAAACACATTTGGCAGATAGACTGTTTCCTTACTTTCCACAATGACAGAATTTTTTCATATCTCCCTTTTTCTTTTGGATTGATCCATCCTTTTCACACAGAACAATTACATCTGGATCTGACAGTGCCCCAGCTCCCCTGCAGCCCGTGCATGACAGTTGTCCTATTTTTCCACTATCTACACAGAAGGAAAGCCCATAACTGTTGTGCTCTCACTGCAGTTCTCTCCTTTGCCTTTCAGTTTCAGCACAAGGTTACATCCCCCCAGGAGACCCAACACCTCCATGGACCTTCAGCCCATGCTGCCCTTGCAGAACAGCCCTGGCAAGGCAGGGAGCAGCATGGAGATGGAGCAAATGGTCAGGCCATGCTGGGAGCTACCCTATCCTTACCAATCACCCACTTGCTCTGTCCTGATTTCCACCTTCACTTTACCTCCCCAAGCTGTAACAGCACCCCTTGTCCCTAATCCTCCTCCCTTCTGGCTCCAGGTCTTGGCAGCTCAGGGTGAGGCTGAGGACTGGGAAGCTCAAGTCCCAGCCAAGAGGTAGGATATTGAGATGATTTCCCTGATAATGGTGTTTTCTAAGTAACAGCTCTTAAACATGAGTCCTCTGTACTTCCCAGAGCATGAGAACTGTCAGATAAAATTACTAAAATACTGCAAAAATCACAGTCCTGAACAGAAACTTCATTTAGTGCCTAACTTGAAACACTGTGAGTGGGCAGATATTTTACACATGTCAAAAGAAAAACACTTCATGCAACTTACATAAAAGCAGCCACCACAAATCACCAGGTGATTCTAAAGAGCATCTTCTCAGTGATATAGGTACATTACTTTTTTTCTAAGCAAGGCTTTTTTTTCCTGGGTGCAGTATTTCTCCTTATGTGTGTGGCAAAATAATCAACATCCTATTTAAGAAATTAAAATTAAAACTCAAATAATTGAACTGGCAAGTCAAAGTAAACTTGTTTTATAACTTTTGATTAATTAATATAAAAATTAATTCTGTCACAAGCATAGCATTGGACAAACAGATCTGTCAGAACCAGGGACTGTACATGCAGTGCTGGTCTTACCGATACGTGAACCAAATTCTACTCCCTCTAGTAAATTATTATTTTCCTGCTGGCATCAAGTGTGGATGGTATTAAGCCAGAATCTAGCAGAAGACTTTGGTTTCCATGTGAGAGTCTTTGCCTAAAGTTACATCTTATTTACATGGATTTGAAAATAGAGCATCTTACTACAAATTGTAGGAGATTTTTACAACTTTCAATACTACTCCTGGTTGCAGATCCTGTGGAGTTATCACATCTAAGAGCATTAATTTAATAATGACAAAGCTTCTGTGTCACCAGTTTCAGGCTTCTGCTTCTGAAAACACCAAATCATACTACTGTTTTCATAAGCTTCTTGCATTATTTTAACAGTAAGAATTTGCCCATTCTTTTTTAATGGGAAGGCCGTTCCAAGCACCTTCTTGTTCTAAGAGTTTGATTATGACTTTTAATTTCTGATCCAAATGCAGTCATGCACAATTTCTGGGTTTTTTTTCTACTGCTAACTATGTCCTGTAGCTCTTTCCACACTGCAATATTTATAGACATGAGCTGAAATCCCTTTGAGCCTTTGTTTGGCTAGATTGATCCCACCACCTGTTCTCATCTCTCTCACAGGGCACCCTCTTCAGTTGCCCAATTATCCCAGCCATTCTCTGTCCCTCTTCCAATTCAAAACAATTTTTCCTGGCTGTTAGTTACTGAAATTGTACACACCCTTCCAGATGCGGTTTCACTTGTGAAAACAGCATTTGGAGCTACCTCTCCCCTTACATCCAGGCACTGCAAGTACCCCCTTCATGGCTAACTCATGGCGGTCACTCTCTAGACAGCCAGCAGACAAGACCTCCCTATTATGGGTGTGGAGCTGCTCTGCCTTAATCATTACTTCCACTGAACTGATGGACTTCTGAGAAAGATGTACAAGTCATGGCGTGAAGTCTGCAATAATCACAGCTTCTGCTGTGCTCTGCAAGAGTTGTAACTGTGTTGTGCTACCGTATGGGCAAGGGAGAGGCCTTGGCTACAGCCTCCCACTCCTCTGTGCCTCTCAGGACACCCATTCTCCCCCCACACCATGCAGGGACTGTCCCAGACCAGCCCTTCTGGCTCCCCACTTGTGTGAGGCACAGACTTGGCCTCCAGAAATGAATAATGGCTTCACCTGGCAGGAGCCCCCACTGCCCTGTTTGGTGGGAAGGAATCACCTCTGCAGGTCAGTTGGACCACCACCTTTGCCCTCAGCCAAGCCCTAGCAAGGTGGGTCACTGTCCAGAACATCCACAGGGGACTCAGAAGGAGGCAGCAAAACTCCCAGAAGACATGAAAATAAAATTTCTTGTTCTTTTATATGTTCCTTTTCTTTCTATAATTTCAGACACTTCCCTAGGTGGTGAGGCATGTACTAAAGGGCCACATACTGGATTTACAAGTAGCAGTGAGGCTCTGGTATTTCTGGTTCTCTCAAAGGTCAGCTCTTTTATAGAATCACAGAATCATTAAGGTTGGAAAAAACCTCTAAGATCATTGAATCTAACTCTTACCCCAGCACTGCCAGATTCACCTCTAAACCAGGTCTCTAAACACCACACCTACACATTTTTTTGGACACTTCCATGGACAGTTTCACCACTTCCCTGGGCAGCCTATTCTATTACTTGATCACCATTTTGATGAAGAAATTTTTTTTAGTAACCAGTCTAAATTTCCCCTGGTGAAATTTGAGGGCATTTCATGTTGTTCTGCCACTTTTTATTTGGGAGAGGAGACTGATCCCTGCCTGGCTACAGCCTTCTGTCAGGTAGTTATGGAGAGCAACAAGGTCTTCCCTTTCTCCATGCTGAACACACCCAGCCCCCTCAGACACTCCTCATAGGACTCACTCTCTAGACTCTAGACCAGCTCTGTTGTCCTTCTCTGGACACACTCCAGCCTGTTGCAGCAGCCCTCTTATTAGAGGGTAAAAATGAGCCAAGGCACAGACTGCTTGCTAAACACAGCATAAAAAGGGTCCTGGTTTATTCCTCTTTACAGCTTGGCCATCCTGACTCCAACTATTCACTGACTGTGGCTGCAACAAGCTCCTACAGTAGGTTTCCCTTGCAGCCTCTGACTGTTTCTTGCTAAACTATGACTGCAGGGATTAGTTTGCAGACTCTGACTGCAGGCTTTTACTTGGCTAGACTATGACTGCAGATTCCAACAGGCTCTCACTGCAGACCCAGACTGACCTCACAGCAGTGATTGTCTCTCCCTAGGATTGTCTCTCATCCTCTTCAAGATTCCTCCTCCATGGTGATCCTCCCTTCACCAGCCAACCCCTTCTTTTATCTCACTCATCCTTATTGGATACAGCTGTTACTCATCAGGGGCGAGGCTGTATTGGTTAATTAACAGGGCTGTTACTTATCAGGGGTGAGGTCACCTGTATTCCCTTCTCCTACACCAGCCCCTCAATGTCCTTCTTGCAGTGAGGCACACAGGATTTGTGTTGTGGCCTCACAGTGCTGCGTTATGTTACGCACAGAACATGGATGGTGGAATTTGATGTGTTTGTTTCTCTGACTGGTCTTTAAGAGAAAATGGATGGACCCCCACTGCAGGAGCCTCATGAGTCCAAATGAAGAGCAAACCTGCATGCTGGACCTCCCGTGTCCAGCTCTGATGGGAGCATAGCACAGGATGTGCAGGAGCTGACTCCAGGACATCTTTCCTGCAGGTCAAACAAGAGGCAGTCAGGCCTCCAGCAGAGATCAGTTGTCTCCCTGTGACCAAAAAGAAGTGAAGTGAACAGAGCTTGCAGGCAGGACCTGGGCCCCAGGGGAAACGGCCCCAGGGGTGTCTGTTCCCAAGGCAGAAACACATCTTGGCACCTCCTGGCTCCTGCTAAGTCATATTACTGTCCAGGAAGGTAGCACAGTAGCTCCCAGAGGGGTTGGGATGCTTGTGCTTGCTTGCCTGTTTGAATGGAAAAGAGATTGCTTCTTGGACACACCTGTGAGGGAGCTCAGCACCACCGGCAACAGAGCTGACACCCCGGAGGGAAGGGGATTAGCTTTCTTTCAGTGAGGCATCAAAACTTTAACAAGGTGTTTGGGGGTGCCTTGAGGCTCTGCAAATAGGAGCCATGCCTTGAAATGCCTCCAAGGCAAATGCTGTGAAATGTACGTAGGCAGAAGGTAATTGCCCAGATTAGAGTTTGGCTAAGGCACAGGACTCGACACTTGGTGAGGGAGTGCACTGTAGGATAACTGCACGTGGCTGCTGCTGCTGCTGCTGTGACTGCACAACACCTCAGAGCAGGGCTCACACCTGACAGAGCTGATGGACACTTGACAGCCACCACAGGCAGTAGCTCTGGACAAAGCTTCACAGGAGCTGTGCCCATTGTCCTTCCTTCTGCAAAAGGGTAATTCCAGCAGCTCTTACCAACCTGAAAAATTAATTCTACCTTCTTCCTTTTTTCTAGGCTTTTTCTTCTTCCACGTTTTTCTCTTCTCTCATCTGCCATTTTTCAGTATTAATTTTCTTCTTTATCATCTCCTTTTTCTATATATTTTTTCATCTCTCATACAGACAGTTTCCTCACTTATCACTCTACTTCTTTCCTCAAAAGTACGGTATTGTTTTTTAAAAATGTTTACTTGTCTTGTCCAAATCTTCTCCATCATGTTTTTCCTGACTTCCCTCATTGCCTTTTATTTTCCCTTGCAGCTGCTTAACTGCTTTTGCCATTTGATTAAACATCCAGGATGTTTCTCATCCTTCTCAAGTTTCTGCTTACAAGGTCTGGGGCCACAGGTCTACTCCCGAATGTGGTCTGCATTCCAGTATTGCTTCCATCCTCAGAAGATCCCAAGCCTCAGCTTCCATTTGGTCATGGGAGATTGACCATAGGTTGAATTTTATGCTATGGGAGCCTATGCAATTATAAAGGCAACTAAAGACCAATTGTACATACCATATTTCCTGTAATACTGGATCTAGAAATATTCATGAGTTTTTGTGATCCGGAGCAAGAATAAAATAGTTGGAAAGTGTTTCAGTTAGTCAAATTTTGCTTTTGGTATATTTTGGTCAATAAATAAAAAAGAAAAAGGTGTCTTCACTGTTTTCTTGCCATGGCAATAACATTTCTGACACTTCATTAGAAGACTCCCTCTCCATTAGGCTTTATTTCCCTCCAGTAATTTGTTCCTGTTTCTGGCAAAATCTGTCTCATTAATATTTGTAGGTACAAGCTTACCCATATTTTTTTAGTACCACTACTGGGTAACCCTAAGTAATTCTCTTTGATGTGGCTTTATATAAAATAAATACTAATTCTGTTATTTATAGTTGCAATGAGCAAACTAATTAATACTTTGTAGGGCTTCTGAACATATCTCTCTTCTTGTCTTTCAACCTTTTGGCCACTACTCAGTTTTCCTCATGTTATCGCTGCCTTCACACTAGCTGAAGCACCCAGAACCATAACTAATTTGACAGAGGGAGATGTCTAGTGCTACATGAAGAAGGGCTATTCGTGCCATTGCCTGTGATGTGATACCTCCAGTCGAGCATCTCCAAGTGATGTTGGCTCTGCTTCCACTGTATCATATTGACAGTTCACACCCTGCTTGTTGTTCAACTGATACCATAGGAAAGCCTTTTTCCACCTGGATGGGAGGCTGCTTTTCAAGTATTGCTGTCTGACTGGATGACTGCACTGAGGTTAGTTCTGATTACAGACAGCATTTGTACTGAATGGATCTCACTTGAATAACTCTGCTGCATCCTTAAAGTATTGACATTAACTATCAGCCTATGAGTCAAGATGAACTAGAGCTCTATTCATCTCCCAGTTCTTTAGGCCAAGGTTCAGGATCTGGTGTACAACATTGGTGACTTGACACAACCCATAGCTTAGTTATAGTGCTATATAGCCTTATAAACCATTTTTTCCAATGCAAATATGAAACTGCACTAACATTGTGCTCAAGTACTATCCTCCACATAGGCTCAGGTGCAGCTGAGAAAGCTCTCAGGTTCTTTCCCAGGAGACTTCCCAAATGCTCATGAACTTGGTGCAAACATCTGGTGGGTTTTCACTCACAGAAATCCAGGACTATGCGTTTGCTTGAAAGCTTCAAACCACATTTATTGTAAATTCATGGAAAAAAAAAAAAAAAGGAAGAAACCACAGGCTGGTAAACTATTACATCTCAGTGTAAAGAACTTGTCCAGTGATGTGCAATTAGATATTGACAAGAGCATCTAAATAAGCAACAACTTCTCAATATAAATCTCATTAAATAAAAAAGAAAATTATTTCCATATTTACAGATTACAATGCAAATGGATCCTTAAAGCATTATTTTGTATTTAGCGGGTTTATTTCTTTGAATTAAAGAGAAATGGCTTGAATCTAAGAGTGTACTTTGGAAACAGCTTTCTAGACAGTCTGTGTTACCACCAGTGAAAGGAAAAGCAGCCTCCCCTCGATTACTGCTCTGCATCTTTTGTCATCCAGGCTTTCACCGAAGGGCTTCTGGTACCTCCACCTATGAAACAGGAGTGGGAAGGGCATTCATTACATTTGCTGTACAGTCTAAATGGCAAAATACCTGAAATTCCTGCCAGACATACACTACCAAGAGCTCTGTGCTACACATCATCTCCCATAACAAGAGTGAGCCTGGGAAAGTACCCCACGTTCTGTCAAAATCACAGTCAGACAGAAATCACTGTGCTGAGAAAAGCCTAATCAGAGGGAAGTCTTTCCCAAGTGCTTTGTTATGCTCACATTTCTAAGATTTTTTTTTTAACTAAATGTGTGTACTAAATTTAACTGAGCTTGTGCTGTATTTGGACCACAATCAGTTACTGAACTAGGATCTCTCACTTACCCGCCTTAACTGCTTTATGCTGCTTGCCCGAATTGCTTCCATAAGGTTGTCATGGAGAGACCTTTGTGGGGTGGATGGCCGGGTGGAGGGTCGTGAACCTTCCTCTGATTTTCTGTCTGAGACTGATTTTAAAGAATCTTTAATTTCTTTCAATATGCTGTTCTCATTTTTTCTGCTTTTTTTGCCTTTTTTCTTTTTCTGTCCATTATGTAAGGCTTTTTTTGAGCTTTCTTGCTGTTTGATGACTTCAGCTATATTCCTGGTAGGTGCCCTCTTCTCTGGAATAATTGGAGGAGGGGGAGGAGGAGGGGGAGGTGGGGGTGAGGGGGGAAGGGGAGGTGGGGGTGCAGGTGCTGAAGGCTGACATTTCACTGGTACTGCTTTCTTAGGGAGCTTTGGGGAAGACCATGGTGAGCTTTTAGGTGACACATAAGGTGAGGACCGAGGTGTCCCCTTCTGCAAAACTTTGGTCTTTGGATTGACAGCTCCGTCACAACCTGACTCTTGCTGCCTCTGCTCCTGCATACGCCTTTGCCTTTGCTTATCCATATTTCTTGTCAGGATGCTTGTCATGCTCATTCTTGGGCCAGCAAGGTCAAAGTGGTACCCCAGCTTTACCAGAGTGGTGTTCTCTTTCAAGAGTTTGACTATGTCCATTTCCACCTGGCTGCCCATGATATGCCTTTGATTGTGGAACCGCAGTTCTGTTAGAACCTTGTTTTGCTGCAAAGCTCTCATGATGGCCAGCACGCCTTTGCCTGTGATAAAATTTGACTCAATATTCAGACTAGTTATATGCTGATTAACCTTTAACATACCAGCAATAGCTATTGCCACGTTGTCATCAGCATGGGTGTTAGCCAAGCTGAATGACTTAACCACAGTGTTGTCCCTCAGGGCTTGAGAAAATTGTATAAGCATCTGTGAAGTGATGTTTTCAATGTTGTTCAGATTGACCTCTGTGGTGTCAGGGTCATTGTTCCTAACTTTTTCCAAAGCATCTTCAATAACTGTTGGATTTCCACAAGGGTGGATGGCACTGCTTTTTAAACTCCGATTATCACTGTCTTTTCCATCGTGGCCATTGAGGAAGTTTTCATCGTCCTTTGCACCGTTACACTTTTTGTGTCTGATGTGGTCAGAACGCCTACCAGCTGCAGCATTTTGCTTTTCCTCAGTCTCATCATCACTCTCATCTTCATCTTCCTCCTCATCTTCTTCTTCATCATCCTCTTCAGTATATGCCTCCTCAGACACTTCACTATTGCTTTCTGTGAAACATTCTTCTTGAAGTTCTTCTGAATTGTCTTCTTCTTGCTCAGAATCCTGAACAGGAATGCAGGTGTGGGTGTTAAACATGACTGAAGTAATGTAACTACTGCCTTTTGGCACAGGAACAATTATACTGACACTATATAAGTTAACATTGAAATCTAAAAACAAACAAATACAGTTAGGAGAACAGAAAATGTTTCATCTAACACCTTTTTAACATTATTTCTTTTACATTCTTTAGAAAATGCTTAGCATAAATTGCAATCACTTTACCAATGTCAGTGATTTCTGCCAAGAGAAAACTTGATACAAGGTATTACAACACAGACACCAGGTTTTCTATGTGTTGGCATGTCTGCAAGGGGATATAATTTGGATCCTTGACAGCAGAAACATAAGACAACAATTTCAGAATGAACATGAGCAACAAGCTTCTTCATTTCATGAGGATTAGACATCTCAGACTCCCTTGCATATGGTAGTACATCTAAAAAAATTAAAGGTTGCCATGATCTAAAATACAAATAGTGTCTGCATGTGTAGTCTTGTATACCAGCATGCAAAACAATACAGAATTGCAGAAGTCATGTCAAAAATACTTTGGATGTACTGCATGGGCTGTACATACTAATAAACTATTTATGAAGAAAGGATTGAGATGCATTCCCACAGGTAACATGTAACCACATGTCAATAACCCCTGAATTTCTTCATGTTTGTCAAGAGCTAAGCCAGTGCTCACAGTCAGCTCCCATACTGTAAATTGTTATAGCTCATTGTCTACAGAGCAAATGCATTGTTTTTCTGAAATACAAGGTTATTTTAGTGTGTGTGGTGGGTACCAGGAAGGCAAATTTAGAACCATGTCCCAAGGCTCTGCTTGTTGCCTTTAGAAGTTAGGGTGGCAAAAGAGAGTTCTCTGCAGAGGAGCAGGAAAAGGTCTTCACCCCAGGAAAGCCTCACTCTCCACATGAAGGACTCCAGTAGCACGATGGGGATCTATGGGGCATGACAGAACCCAGAATCTACAACCAACCTTCAACCTCTTGCTCAAAAAGATCTTCCATGCCATGTTTTGTCCACTGGAAAAACTACAGGTATGCATTTTTCTTTACAATTGTAAATGTTAATAAAATTTTGGATGAATATAATGGTTCCATATGCACTACTTTGGCAATATTTGTGTTTTAATCTCTGTAAAATACTAGGGTGTGTTTTCCAAAGTGAGTACACTCTGCAGAGACACAGCGATTCTGTTTCTGGAAAACCAAAGTGTTACTAACAGGATAGCCTATTTTTAGACAACCTGTGCAGTTTTAGGTTTGCCTAGTTATCTAAGGTTCTGAAAATACAGAACTGTTAAAGTGCATGGTACTGTTTCACAATTTTCAGTAGAATTCTGTGCTGGGATATATGCAAAAAAGATGCTAATTGTAATGTTAGCAGAACTATGACTCATAATAAAACAGGACATTGAGCTGTTTCTGCCTGATGTTCCTGAGCATTCAGTACCTGGGGGTCTTGCAGGGTCTGATTACACTGGCCTGCACACAGAAATCTTGTAGGACCCAGCCCCATTGCTTCTCCTGTAGAACATGTGCAGAAAGACCCTTATGCTGAGAGATACTGTGCTAGCTATAGGCTTATTATGGGATTAAGATTTACATCTGTATCTTCTATGTATGTGTAGGGCTTTAAGACCTCAAAACATCAGGTATCCAAAACCCTGTCTTTATGGCTTTTTATATCTCGAGGAATATATACTACAGATGAGCAGAAGGAGGTGCCATTAAATGCACTATTAATATGTTAAGTGATGCTAGATTAATAAAAACATACTTGATTTTTTTTTCTTGAATGGCATTTCTGAGGTCAAAGACAGAATTTAGTTGCCTGTCATGTACATTGTCTGGTGTCATAATAATCTGCATGATAATTTTGAAATTGAACACAGAGATGTATTCTTACTGTGGCAGCACTGTAGTACAGGACTGCTGCAGACAGCCTGTAGGGCTTCACCTTACTTTGTGGGAGTAATTTTATGAAAAGTTAGGACTAAGAGAGTCAATGCAGGGGTAAATATCTCTGGAGGACAAGTTTTTCACCCTAAAAGGCTATCTGCAAGTTGTTTGACTTTTGGACCAGCTGATCTGTCACTACTAACTATAGAAGGAGCATGAATAACCATCGTAGATAAAGGGACATAATTTCCAGACAGTTGAAAGCAAGAAGAAAATTGTTTTCATGGAGCTTTCTTATTGCCATCAGTGGAGAGAGTCTTCGTGACCTCTATATCAGCATATCAACCTTTTCTTATTTAAGGATGCATTTGGGAAGTTTTTTCTCAGATCAGAAAGTATAGAGTCTTTTGCCAGGACTTGCAGGTTTAGCCAATACCCATCATTAATGCTTTATATGCATCGAAAAAAAATGAAGATCCTGCTATTGTATAAGATACCAAACTAAACCTGTTCAGCAGGTGTTTTAGAGCTGCCCAGGTTTCGAGTTCCAGGCTAAGCTGGAAATAAACATTAATCTTGCCATTTACTCTCCAGGACTGACAAACAGGGAGTGAAGTTGATGTCTGCAAGCTGATACTAATGGTCTGTTGACAGCTACTGGTCTGTGCTCTTGTCTGCAAAGACCTTATACCACCATTCACCAACAAGAGAAAGTACTTACATGTAAAAACATCCTGAATATTGCAGGGTAATTTAATCCATCCTACTCTCCTCTAGGAGGATATTTTATCTAATGTATAAACTGCAATTATTTCCTTGCAAAAGGAATAAGCTCCTGAATCAAGGGTGTCAGAGGTTCTGAGTTCAGTTTTGCTTTCTTTGCTTTTGTTGTATTACCTTCTGCTTAAACATGGGAAAATGTGTCCCTACAAACAGAGTAAGAGGTTGGTATGAAGCTTAAAAATTCTCTAGTCCCCACTTTGCTTTGAAATTACACTGAGCCATAATGAAAACAGAAGTTTCTTTTTGGTTGGGCTCAGTCTCACATATACTTTTAGCAAGGATCAAGAGTGCCAATGTGGACATCAGCTGAGACTGAGAGTGCCCACTGCTTGCCAAGACTGAGCCCTTCACTGCTGCCCAGCTGTACAGTTCATTTGTACTTCAGGAAACGGCTTTTATTACTAACATTCTTATTTTGGGGGATGAGTTGCCTAACAAACACTATTGGTTGTTTTTTTGGGAATGCAATTAAATGGTTTGATTGATGACTCTATCCCAGGCCACTTTTTAAATAATGTACAGTTGCCCTCTGACAACAGTTGCCAGAAGACTCCTGAACCATGCCAAGGATCCTCAGCAGGAACAAAGCAACACAAGCTGCCGACTGCAACACAAGCTGCTTCTTCCAGCGAGCACAAAGCCTGGCATCCGCTTACTCACCTTCTGAAATAACATGTATTCAAAATTATCTTCCTTACATGCTTCTCAGCAGTCAATACTGGCTGTTTTTTAAGGAAAGGAAAAGGCATTTTGTGTAGCTTTCTTAAAAAATCAAATGCTATCCAAAGGCTCACATCTCTACCTATTAATTTCTAACATTTATTTTTTTTCCTATTTTAATCACTAATGATAGTTTTTATGGCACTTTCTTCTGTTCTGAACTGAGCACTTAAGGTACCTCCAGAGAGAGCAAAAACTCTCGGAGCTAATATTCAGTGCTTCAGCAGGCACAGAGGTGTGGCTAACAATGTCCTTAAAAATGCTACAAGAGATTGAAGTGAAATTAAATCAGTGAGATCATGCCAATGAAGAATAAAACCAAATATCTATAGGAAACAGCAAATGCCTCAGCATCTTACCTTCTCACATGCACCCAACCTCTCTTTTTCTAGGAGTTTCTTGGTCTCCCTCTCCCAGTAGGCCATCAGTGCTTCCCTGCTGAAAGTCCCTGTTGGTGTTTTCTCTGTCAGGCTCTTCTGCCGTTGTCCCACTGGAAGGTTACGGTCAGGCTCTATGTCCTCCAGCTCCCGCTCCAGCTCCTTCAGCTCCTCTTCAGTGAGAGAAGCCAGGAGCTCATCTTCATCAATATCTTCATATTTACTGAGCTCTCTTCTATACCCAAAGGTAGACATGGTCCTGCTTGGTCAGGCTGGTACAAAGCTAAAGTGACTAGGCATTCAAGAAGGCTGAAGCAAGCAAGCTGTGTCTCCGTGGTCAGCAACTGTTTCCCTGTGTAGCCAGAGGCACCCTTTTAAGAGTAATCATTGGGGGCTTACGACAATGCATGAAGGGATGAAAGCATGCTCCGTTTTAAGCATCAGACGTCAGCTAGACATCTGAACAGCAAGAATGTCCCAACACTAATGTTTGCAAGTCCCTTAAAGAGAGGGATTATTGACACACAGGCCATGGCCATATTTAGAACAGGCAGCTAGTGGGAGAATACCAGCCTTGCAGACGGGGGGGCGGCACCAAATAAAACCCCGGGTGCACTTACACTGGCATCGTGTCCAAATTGCAGTAGGGAAAGAACAATGAAAGCCCATTTAATCCTGGGCTGTCACAGGGGCTGGAAATAAAACACCCTTGCAGAGGTTCGGTGGACTTCCTCTCGCTTTCACGGTTTCCTAGTGGAATGCTGTTATCTCACCAAGGTGTTTTCAGGGGGGTGGGATCGGTGGAGCGGCAGTCAAGGCGGGGAGGTCGGCGTGTCAGTAGCGGTGTGGAGCACTGCTCCCGCAGTGTCACATGTCACCTGTAACAAATCACACAGCTGAATTCTTTATTAGTTCCCTTATTTTTTCTAGGACTATCAGAGTGACAATCAGCTGGACATGTCCATTTGGAGCACCTGTGAGATTTTTTTTTTTTCACATGGAGAATTGTGCTCTGCTGGGGGGAAAGGACAGAGTCATCCAAAGATTTAAGGGTAGCAAGCCCTGGATGGGCAGGGGGCTGTGCCTTCATCATTTCTAACAGGCCAAGCAGCTGAAGGCCTCTAGTGGCTATTCTTTTAATGGCTGTTGCTCGCCGTCACTGACTTGTGCAGCTGCAGAGTACCCTTCAGTTCTTTATTCTAAACGTATAGCTACATTAAAGTTTCTGGTAATAGATGATATATTATTCTGATATTATTTTTATTGACAGGCATCTTTTAGTAAGAATAATTACAAAAAAGAAAGATTAAACTTTGCACTATTTATTGTTTGTTTTTTCTGATGCAGTTGTTCTTTGGTTTTTTTCTTTTTTCTATTTAGCAGTGAATGATGGTGAACTAGGAACACTTTCTGAAATGTGCAGGCCAGCAATATCTGCCAACCTGTGTTGTGAGGGAGGGGGAGGGAGAGGAAGAGAGAAGGTTTTGGTACATGGAAGTAGGAACACTTCTGTAACAACATATGATATGATAACACACAGTGTATTTTAGACAGTCAGACCAATATTTAATGAAAATGTAAGTGAACATAAACTTGTTCTTGTCCAACATCATCTCTTTTTGGTCAGTGTGGATTGGACACCTGAACTGACATATGTTGTTCTGAGCCAAATTGCTCATTTAGTTTCATTATTATGCATACAGCTTTACTGACAGTAAAGAGAGGAGATTAAATATGATTTTCATAAAGATTTGATAAAGAAATTACATTTTTCTTTTGATCACTTGCCTATATGAACTTCATGCAGTTATCATGATCAAGAAATGGCATGAAAGCTTATAGCTTTAGTCTTTCCTAACCTACAAAATACATTAATTAAGCAGACATAAGAATATTGTACACCTTAATATAAAATAAATATTTTCAGGTCATTTACATTGACAGAATCTTTGGATAAAATAAAAAGGAGGCAGATGCTTGGCTTATGGAGATAAGAGTGTTACCTTCACTCTTACACCTTTATGCTATAAGGTCCCATGATGGGTCAAGTGCACACAGACAAGTCAGTGGGTCCACAGGAGTTCTGTTCTCTCTTTCAGCTGCATCTGCAGAATGCAGCCTGGGCCAAATTCTGAAAAAATGTGAAAGAGTAGGAAAATATAACAAGTACATTTTTCTTTTAACTTGGCATCATCAATGCTTTTTGGTTGAGCTGACATACACATTAATTATCTGTATATAGCCGCACTCCAAGCAATTTCATTTCTTTAGCATGTCTAGGACAATGGTTCACATTGTTATCACTGGAGTTAGCCAGAGAAGCAGCACAATAAAGTTATCTTTCTTCAGTGCATTTTTGCTGACAACATTTTGTTGCAAACCTTTTTGATGGAGTTAGGAAATGTGAACTGGAAATGTGGACAGATTTTCTGTTTGAAACTGAAATGCTTTTAGAAATTGAAATGCTATATTTTATTAGCACAATATTGATATGTACAACACTGATATGTACAATATTAAATGCAAAAACAGGCTGTTAAAAATTAAATCTATTCAAATATACTGTTTCCCAGAAAAATCTCAGCTTTCTGCTTTTCCTTTTTTGTCAGGTACAACAAAATTTGTAAGTCTTTATATTTTCCTAAGCTAAGAGTCCATTATACAAAGTACAAACATACAGGTACCTGAATTGTCTATTCAAAGCTTTCTATGTATAAACCAAATTTTCCAAACTCAAAGAAACTTCAAAAAGCAGCATGTATCATTCACTTCTAAAATAGCATTCCAAAGGAAGATTAAATAACACAAGTATTACCTTCAATGCTACTCCTTGCTGAGACATGATACAACCCTGGGCCAGTGGTGATGTTTTTCTACACAAAATGCCAATGATGTCCATTTTAGCCACGAGATAATTTAAAGATATTATTAAGATGGACAAGGTACTTTCTTGTATATTTCTCCCCTGAAGCAGGGGGAAAATCTGCAGTCAGTGAGAGAGTTATGTCAGTTATGAGAGGCTTGTGTCCCTTTTTGATCCTATATGACACTCCTGGTATTTGAGGACCTATTCTTTACATGGAAATGGCCAAATATGAAGAGCCACAAACTAAGATAATTTTAATAAAATAATAAGGCTGTAGCACATGGAAAATTACACATAGGAAAAAAAAAGATGTTAAAATTGTAAAGACAAGTACTCACAGGTCAGAAAATGTGGGAATAGTATTTGTTGTTGCCCACTGATGAGCATTGAAACACAGTCTGTAATTCCATAGTTCTGTAATTACATACTTTGATCCTAGACACACGAATACTCAGAACATTTACTCTTTTTCATTGCATGAGAAAGATCACACACATTTAATAGCCTTTCAGCATTTTATTTTGCCCCTGATCTTCAGCATAGTAAAGCTATCAATGATTTTAATTGTCCAGTGGCTATTTCAGAGGATATGAAGGTGTTACCACTCTTTTAAGGAAGAAGAAAAACCTTAAGACTTAAAGTACCCACTAATTTGGAATTTTGAATTCCCTTTCTGGCAGTATTTGGCATTATGCAAGCATTTCAGCTGGTCAGGATTCAGTTTCTTCAGCCATGGCTGAAGCTTCCCACCCTTACAATATTTCAGATCACAGGTTCCAACTTCCAAGAGGAACTCAGAGCAAACAGAGGAGTGATAGTGTTTTCCTGTCATTCTTACCTGAAACATTTTATTCCTGTTTCACAGTCTCCTTTCTCAGGCATTATACATGTTCTGATTTCTGAAAAACACTAAGCAAAAAACCCAGCAATCTGAGCAACCTGTTGTATCTCCCCAGCTGTGTTCTCAATCACATCATTATAAACAGTTTAGGAAGAGTCCATTGTGTGCTAGTGATGTGGCACAGTGAACTTCCTTCTATCACAGGAGGCAGTGAGTAGAGCATGAACCATGTGTAGTTCAGGAGGGCAGATTTATAGTGGCTGCATTGACAACTGTTCAGGATGAATCCTCCAATTGAACATTAGGAAAAATTTCTTCATGGAAAAGGTTATCAAGTATTGGAACAGGCGGTCCAGGGAAGTAGTTGAGTCACCGTCGCTGCATGTATTGAAAAGATGTGTAGATGTGGCACTTAGGAACATGGTTAAGTTGTGGTCTTAGCAGCGTTAGCTTAACATTTGAACTTGATGACCTAAAAGATCTTTGTGATGATTTGCTGAAGTGCTTTGCCAGCTTCTAACAGAAAACTCAAACTCACCTCCCTGAAGCCCTGCTGAAATCCTGTATGCAGGGAATTAATTTCATGATATTTCACCAATAGGTCATGAAAACCCATCTCTCATTCAACAGAATTATTAAAAGGTTTGCTCACTTCAGAACCTGAGCTGAGAGAAAATGAGAACTAGAAGCACCCATTTTATAGGAGGAGGATTCACTCTGTCATTGTAGATCTTGGCACACAGGGTTCCTGGCTTTCAGCAGCTAGATTTCAGACCAGACTTTCAATCTTTCCTAACACAGTGGAGAGATTATTTATTTTCTTGGTTTTACAAGAGGAAACCCTTCTAACTGTCCCTTTTACCCTTCCAAGCAATTAACTATTTCAGTCAGCAGCCTAGGGAACTCTGTTCCGCTTCTCACGTTTCTACGCTTGGGGCACATTGGCTCAATTGCTTAAAGGCCACAAGCAACATGTGGCAGGCGGTGCTCACCCCTCAGCAGGACAAAGCTCACAGCTAAATGTATATTTCCACTCAGATGAGTGCAGGGAAAACTACAGGCAGGCAAAGAAAGGGCTGCACAACCTTGTCCTCAGGCGCAGGACAGCGGCTATTTCGGTCCCGGCTCCTGAGGACAGCCTGTCAGACAGATGCGTTGGCTCATACTGAGCTCAGACCCACGCTGCAGGAACAGCTCCAATTGCCATAGAGCACATTAAAAACAATGCACCACAGCACACTGGGCTTTCCCCATGTCTCCTGCTGCCCATCTGCAGTGCTGCTTGCTCCTGCCTCCCACCACCACTTTTGCAACTCTCATTCTTCAACCAATTCCTTTGCTATTGCTGTCCACTTAAGCAGACCCCAAGGCACCAGCCCCTGAGTTCTCTCTTCATGCCTTATTGCTGCTGTGCTGCCTCCTCCATCCCGGTCCTGCAGGCCCCCTGCTCCTGCTTTCCCTGCAAGCCCCCCACTGTTCTCAGCCACTTCCACAGCCTGTTTGCTGACCTCTCCTTCCTACTCCTCCTTGCACATATCCTCTGTCCTGCCCCCATGTTCCTCACTGTCTGCTCTCCCCCTCCCACTATAGCAATACATATATATATTTATCTCTATATATGTCTCAGTTTTTGTATGCTGCATGTACAGGCCCAGGCTGAATGCAGAATTCAAACCATCCTGGAGAGACACAGGGTCAAGCAGCCTGGCAAGTACACAAGACCACGAGGCAGAGTGATGGGACAAGCTGCAGCTCTTTCCCTCGGGAGACTCACATAACTTGTGAAAATCGTGCGCACACGGTACTGTGCCTGAAAAGGATGTGTCATCACCTACATTTAACAGTGCTATCAGCAGAGCAAATGGGATGAAGCATGCACTGAAGGCATTTGAAGAAACAATTTTTCAGCTGCTTTTCTCAATGCCAGATGATTCTGTTGCTCACTCCATCTCTCCGGGTGATGCCATAAACAGGGAGTCACACAGAAGAAAAAGATATTTTCTGCCATCTGTGCTGGGGGAACACAAAGTGGGGTAAGTGCAAAGATGACCCTGATTCAAAACCAGTCTTTGCTTGGGAATCAGACTGAGCATTATAGCTCAAAGACAGATTTTTCCCACAAATTCCCTGCAACACACCCTAGGCTACCAGGAGGGCAGATTCCAGGTCCAGGCTGTAGTTTAACAACTGGACCATCCCAAACAGTAATCAGCTTTCACATAAAAACATGTGCATGTGGGCTGCCTTATTGCCCAGATCAGTTTTGCAAACAGCTCTCTCAACAGTTGCTGGGGACATAACTATAAAGCATACACCAACAAGACACAGGGCAACCACCAATTTAATGTATTTCAGTGGTGGGGGTGTTTGCACTGCCTTACATATCAAGACAGAAGAGCAAGAGGGAGTGAAGAAGTGGATGGGCTCTGATAGTGCTGCTGATGGGAAGACAGTACAGATGAATCCTGGAAGGGGACTCCAGAGATCGACCTGACTGCAGGGAAGGACTGGGGAGAAAAATATATCTGAGTGCAAATAAGAACATTTCTGAACTAACAAATTTCTCAACCTTTAATTAAAAGACAGAAAACTCACTGCACACATTGCACAGGTACCTTTGTGCATGGATCCTGGAAATCTGTTTTATTATACAGAGAGGATGCCACTGGGTGCCAAAGGTGCAGCAGACTCGGGGTTTATTGCTCCTTTTGCGTACCTGCACTAAAATAAGGAAGACAACAGGGAAAAATAAATCTTATTGAATAAATGTCATTCCCAATCCCAGTTTTATTTCCTTCCAACACAGCCAATACTTTTTAATCATCTCATGTCAGTACAATATCATGTTCTGTAACAACAGCGTGAGATGAACTTGCTTATCTTTGACAGCACAAACTATTCCTGACAGGGTTTTGCCCAAAGCAAGTTCTTCTTCAAGTCTCTGCAGACTGGCCATTTCCTCATTTCTGCCACACCAAAAAGATAAACTGCTTTGTACACAAGGGTGGTCTTAATGCTCTTGCTTTCATATAGCTGCTCTTTTTCCTCAGGAGGAATCTCAGTCTGCTTTACAAACACTGCCAACAGATTTACAAACTATATATAGAAATCATTTCACTTGCTACTGATGTACAGACATAGGGTGACCACAGCAGCTGTTTGGAATTACATCGCAATATTGCTCAACAGGTTTGGAAAGGAAGTAGAGGCCACCGAATTGCAAAGCAAGCAGCAGAGGAACTGCTGTATGCCCAAAAAATGTGGGTTTGGGAAAGGTAATTTCAGTGGGATGCAGTTAGCCTGCTACTCTTTAAAAAATGAAGAATAATAATACTGGTAAAATTTACCAATATAAGAACTATACTATTTGTGGTGGTATTTGCAAATACACTGTAATATGTGTGTTCATATCAGGCAGTTATTAAATTATAAGTGATTATGAAAACTGCATTGATTTCATCCTTTGGTAATACCTAAGTCCCAGACAATTCTCCCATGTAACTTAGCCAAACCTACAGTTTGTCATTCAGTTTAAAAAATTACTCTTTTTCTTTATACACAGAGAGCAAAACAGGTACTTAGTTACTATATTTAGCATTTCCTTTGTCACTTTTTTTAACAGTGTCTGTTTATGAAGATTTTTTTTTTTAAAGGAGATGCCAGCAATATAAACAAGTTATATACTTCATAGGGAATTAAGTCCAAGCAGCAGTACGAACCAGGTAAATTCTCTACTGTCTTTAATTACGTCAGGGGGTTGTTTTGTTTTTATTTTTTGTTAGTCTATATTAATGACAACAGGAGTTTTGGGAATATCTACCATGCACACATATGTGGACAAGCAGCAATGGGTTTGCCCATTCAGATGTAGAGATTTCTACTGAAAATTTGAATTTTGAAAATCAAATGTAAATACATTGTATATGTTACCAGAGCTACACTGTTATATCATTCTTATGACTATTAATCATTCACTAATATATTTTTGTAACTTTTCAGGAGAATCCTAGCTCTATCAGCCATTCCTTATAAGACATATGTCCCAGCCCCTGGAAGTGATGGAAAAACAAGAGAGATAAGACCTGTTCTACAGGGATAAGTCATCATAAATCTATATCCATGCAAGCCATAGCCAAACCATGTATATTTTAGTAGGGTTTTTTTTCTGCCCTAAGTATGGGTCACAAAAAATCCTTTTACCTTACTTCAAGGTAGACACAAAAGAGCCTGTGACTTTGTGACTGTGTTTTTCCATGTGTGACTCCTGTACTAATGGCAATAGTCTGAGAAAGGGCAGCTCAGGCACTTGGAGCCCATGCCAGAACATAGACTGCTGCAGTAAAATTGCTGCTCACCTCCCACCTCAGCCTCACCCTTGCCTTGATACCCAGAACAAGCTCTGCCATGCCAGCTCCCAAAATTAGATGGTAGCCAGTGCATGGAGTTTTATAGATGACCCATACACATTATGGTTTCTACAGGGAAGAGCTGGTCATATACAGGACTCATGGCTGTGGTTTGCTCCCTCCTTCACCGAGCTCTGAAAACACTCACAGCTACAAAGTCCATCCCACGGGCGTTGAAAAGGCTAAAGGCTGATGTAACCACTGTTGAATGTCTGGCTCCTTGGAGAGCTCACAGCCTGGTGCTTGTGTCATATTTTATGAGAAATAGAAACTAAATTCTACCTCTGATTTCAAACATTGTCCCCAAATCGATAGGAGTCCCTATCCCACAGCATGCCTGAATCAGTGCCAGAGCATTTAATTACTTGTAGACAACAACGCCTGGGGGTGGGCATGCCATGGAATTGGGTTGCAGTGGAACAGCCTGTGAGACACACCCAAATAGTCCAGAAAATTAAATTCTAGTGTTGCAAGGGATCAATCACAGTCCAAAATATTTTTTTTCCCCTACCAATTTTTTCTTCCAGCTGGGGATGATGCCTTTGTGTCTTTTCACACAACCACCAGCTCTGGTCCAGTTACATTTCCTGCTTATACCACCACGTAGACAAGACCATAGAAGTAGCATCAAATGGTCTGGCTGCAAAATATGGGAGTAGAAAGAGTTGTGTTCAATTCCTAGCTGTGCCATAAACCTGACCTGGGGAAAAAAGCTCCCTTTCCATGACTATCTCGCTTCATATTTCATTTAAAATAAAGTTTTGCTTCTCTCTCCATTCAGTTCACAGATCCTTTGAAAATATGAAAGACACTTTCTCATAATGCTGTACTTGCTTTAGTGTTGAGGGGGTGGGGGTGGGAGGGGAGGGAAGTGAGGGTGGGCACAAGTCTTCAATAAATAAACAACTTAAATGGTGAAAGACAGAAAAGCCTTAAACCAGTACTAGTCCACCTCCTGTAACGGGCAACCAAACAAAAAAAAGGGCCTGGCTGTATTGATTAAAAGATAAACACAACCAACACCAGGTCTTTTTAGCTTACCTAATAATATTCAAAGGCCTAGTTCATGGTATTTTAAACACTTGGGGCAATGCTCAGCGCTACATCTGAATGCTTTGATGCTGCAGGCAATGTAACTACTGCCTGATGCTTGTATGAAGTCCTAAATATAAACCTTTGCCCGTGAACTAAAATTACTAATGGAATTTGGCTCTAGCCACAGAAAGGGTTTAAAATCTCCTGTCTAAAGCCCTATTTGATCATGTTGCTTTTGCTGGTTGCAGTATACTGTATCAGATATACAATTACCCAGATTCTTGCATTGTGGTCACTGTATTAATTAAATTACCACAATTTAAGTTTTATTATCATTAGGCCCATATTTCTGATTAAGAATTCCCACAAAGAAATATCAGTCTATAGGTTAGGAAGCATACATGTATTTATCCAATTATGTCCAGGAGGTATCAGCCAGTGGAGCCCTGACTTGCAGTCAGCTGTGCTGGGTTCACTGGGCACTCTGTGCTCAGGCCCTGCCTGCAGTCACCAGTCACCTGGGGCATCCTTCTGTCAGGGGCCTGGCACAGATGCCTAGAAATTTTTACAAGTGACTAAATTATTATTTTTCATCCTGGTCAAAATTTCTGGCAAAAACACCAGAAGTTATGTTTCAGAAAGCTACACGAATAGTAGCCCTACTGAGAGCAGAAGGAGGGATTATGCCTTCTGTTAAACCTTCTTCCTGTCCCAGACCAGTTATTTTCACTTTTTTCATTTGCTCCAGTGAATCTGTCATGAAGGACAGACACACAAAGGACCAATACAGCTGCCTTTGGAAGTGGAATTTACATCTCTGACTCAGAAGTTACAAGGTTAGGTTAGGTTCTATATGGCAATGACATTCAGCAAGTAAGGAGAAATTCTGAAGAACATGGAGAGCCAGTTTAGAGGGCAGGGCAGAAGCATACTGGAGCTGAGCTTTGGTTTGTATGAATGTGTGTGTGTGTGTGTGTGTGTGTGTGTGTGATAACCAGCATACCTCTCAAATAACAGGATACCCAGAGTTGTTGTGGCTGCCCCATCCCTGGAAGTGCTCAAGGCCAAGTTGGAGATGGAGTCTTTGAGAAACTTGCTCTAATGTAAAGGCCATGGTAGGGGGCTGGAACTAAATGATCTTTAAGGTCCCTTCTAACACAATCATTTGATAATTGTGAGTTTAGCTAAATGGATTACACCCTACGTAATCCTGACATCCACCAATTGAAACACCTTCTTAGTTGGGAGGGTTTGTATTTTTTTTCTTTCCTCAAGATGGAAGAGATGGTAGAAAAACAAAGGGAGTAACTGCAATCAATTTTTAATCAAATATCTTTATTCTGTTGGATTCTTTTTCTCTAAATGTGCAGAAACATACTGTGCAGTGCATGACAGCATGACTGAGGGTGAGTCTGTTCAAGAACTGATCTGCCAAAATTTTGAAGGAATCAAAATTAAAATTACAATATTTCTTAACCAAGGTGATATGCTGCTTGATTTCCTGGTTTGTTTGCCCATCAAAATCTACTCTTTGTTTAAAAGAGCCTAACTAAAGTCCCTTAAATTTTGCCAAGCCTTGAAACATGCACACACAGAAGCTGTACCTGGCAGCAAAAACTTTGCAAAAATACCAGAAATAATCATTTAGATGTTTGAAGAATTTTATATAGGACCATGACGTTTAATGTACAAAATATGCTACAACACTTCCGATGAATGTGACCTGATATAAGCAATTAAAATTTCCTATAATAAATCATAACATTTTTAACTGGAAGTTAGATATTTACCCAGTGGTATCTCTGTTCATTCTTCCTGTGTTTCTATGAAAAACTGAATTCTTGTGCTTAGAGGAACATAATCCATGTAATCTATAAAAAACACAAGCCACTTTTCCAGCTAAGTGTCTCAATCATGGAACAGCAATAAATTCACAGAACTGAAACAAAGAACACACCAAGTCATAATTTCAAAATTTGTGTAGAGGGATGCCAAAGAATACATTTTAAAGCAATTACAGAAAATAATTTAAACAAAGTCCTAGCAGTGGCCTTCAACAGTCAAACTTTAAAAGCTGTTTTCTTCCATGTTTAACATTTGTGAATCCTTAATTTATGCAAACAGGCCTGAAAGCAAAAAGAAAAAAAATTGCTGTAATACGTGGTACTGTTTTGTTCAACAGAAATATTTCTTTGGAAACACATCTATTCCACTGGTTAGGAAAGGAACAGAAATTCCAGAATCCTGCCTCGTGATTCCTTAAAATTTCCTTTCTAAATCTCTAATATATGAATGCAAATATAAAAACTATGTACATAATTTTCACTATCTCAGAGTAGAAAATGAGAAATGGTTATTTTTTCCTTAGAGTGTTTTCAGAAAAGGATTTTGCCAGTATGTTAATCTTAATTCAACACCATAAACTATAATGTTTAAATCTGTCTAATGAAAAGAGCAAAGTGAAGAGAAGCAAAGCAGGTAAGTATTTACTAGTTTATCCTTTATTGAAGAAGTAGTCCAACCAGGAATAGGCTTGTGCTCTGGAGCTGGCCACATAAACTAATTTCCAAAGATACCCTGACAAATAAAGTCCAAACACATCTCCACATTATATCCATGACTGAGCAACAGCCTCAGCATCATGTCACCATTCAAAGAATACCAAGTGCACTGGGGAAATGCGTATCATTAAGCAAACAAATTAGCAGTTGACATCTGCTCCATAAGATAGGAGTACCTTTACAATTCCATGGCTGTCAGCTCTCACTGCCAGGAGAACACAGTTTAAAGGAACCTTGTTTGGATTTGCTCCTGCTTTGAGCAGTATTTTGGTGCAAAGAATCTCACTGTTAGAAAAAGCACAACAAAGTGCAGTTTTCCTTCTGTCATCAAAAGAGTTTGAAGTTACGCGTTCGGACAAGAGAGTGTTGACATCCAAACTACTTTCATTGACAAGTTCTAGACACTGCTTCTGACCGTCTACAACAGAGTGAACAGTGCCTAACCCACTTTCCTGGATTAAAGCTTGGGATTTGGCTGCAACGAGATACTTCTTGCCCCTAAAAAACTGAACAAAACTAAGGCAGGTGTAACTTCCCTGCATGAAGAAAATAACCCTCATCCAACTATGTTTTGAATTACCAGCCAGACATTTTACAAAAGATCAAAACACAGAAACACCAGTTTTGAGCACTGTCAAATAAGATACTGTGTTTAAGTTGTTTCAGTGGTTTTCACTTCATTCTAAGGAGCATGTTTTGCATTTTGCTTTGTTTATGCTAAAAATAAAAGGTAATTAAATCTAATCTCACACAGGTATTTCTGAAATAGAGAGGCATATAAATTATATGTTTACAAGTTTACTAGAGCCATCTTTGATGTGACCTTGTGCCACACTGTTTCTTAGAGAAAATGCAAAGTCCAAGCTCATATTCACAGGTAATACCCCTCCATGAGGCACTCTGTGTATGGGAAGCAGTCCTGCCTCACCAGGCACATTGCCATTTCCTCTGTATTTCAAGAGCAGAGCTATGCAGTCTAGACTATGTCCTCCAGCAGCTTGAAACAATACTGATGCACAATCATCTGCTAAGGCCTTGATATCTCCACCTCAAAGGAGGATACAGAACTTATATTTATATCCAAAGTGATTTACAGATCATCATAAAAACAAACCCAGAGTACTTACCTCCTTAATTTCAGATATATTTAAATTCGAACTTTACTAAAACATGAAATACTTGTTGTGGCAATGATAAAACTCAAAAGCAAAGTAAGAGGGGTACAGACACAAGCTCAAGTGCTCACTTGAGTGGGCTCTGCTTTGACTGTAAGCATTACAACTGAGAACTTTCAAATCAGAATATTTCAAAAATACTTAATTAATTAATACCAATATAATTGCCTATGTGGAAGGAAAGCTGGGAGGGAGGGAGGGCCAGAATAGAGTAAAGAGAAACACAGAAGGGCAAAAACAGCACACATAGCAATCTCTCCTTGACTGAAATGAATTGCTTTCAACTCTGCCACTCCTCTCACATCCATTATGGAAACATGTAAGCATCACTCCAGTCTAGCAGAAACACTCACCTATGCCTCCTTTCCTTCTAGCTCATTTCCTCTTTCTTTCCTGAAAGACCTCAGCAGCCAGGCAGAATGTATGCCAGTGCAGAGATGTATTTCTCTTTTCCTAACTATCATTATGATTAAGATACTCCAGCACATCAGAAGTGACCACATTCAGCCATAACCCCTAATGGTGTTACTCAATATTTGTCCTTAATGTTCACATTTCCATCATTCTCCAGAACATCAACGTCTTTGCATCTCTGTTTTGCAGCTTCTTGCATTGCTGAACAATGTTTTATGCGCAAGTTTTCTTTCTAAGCTTTAGAAAAGCTTTTCCTCATGTCTCTCTTTGAGGAAGTTAGAAAGACTTCCAGTCCTAGAAATCCGACAAATAAAATATGACAAATAAACAGTACTGTCATCTGCTTGGGAAATCAAGGTATTCAAATGAGAGCTCAAAAATGTCTCAGCTTGGAGCATGGAATGCAAAAGCACTTTGATTCTGAGAATTCAGAAACAGGTATATCACAAGGCAAGCAAAATTAAAATACATAATGTTCAAATATGGTCCTTTCAAAGTTGTTGCAAATATTACAGTGTCCCAAGAAAATTCCACTTGTGATTTTTTTTTCCACCTGGTAGCTCAAATCCTGGTGTGTACTCTGTGGTCATTGTCAACCAAAGTACAGTTGACATTGGCCATACTTAAAGGCCACATTCTGTTATTTTGAGGTTCCATGGTTTTCATGGATAACTACTCTTGCAAATTATTTACATATAAAATAGTGATTCTGAGTAAGAGTCTTATTTTACTTCCGAAAAGAAGGAAGCTGCTTTGGAATAGCAGATCACTCACTGGTGGGGCAGCTGAGGGAGATCACCACCATAGGGTTAGCAACTTTAACTTTTGTGAATGTCCCATTATATAAGAAGGTTTTCAAAAGGCAACAGTCTTCACAATTATCCACAACTGCTTTGAAGTGTAGCATGACCAAATGTATCTGGAAGCCCAGATCATCCCAGAAGATAGATACTTCTTCAGCATGTACCTTTCTACTAAAGAGATCTCTCATCAGAGTTTTAAAATTAAAGAGTAACTAAATCATGTGCATCATCTATTAAGTGTTAAGGACCTGATCCTCTATTGCATTGAGACTAGGATTGAAATGCATGATGCACAACAATATCCACATCCACATTTTCAGCACTAAGTGATAGGAAAACATTAAAAGCATCACATAAACAATACATTGATGACAGACCTCACTTTCAGGAGGTTGTATAGAGAAATATTTAGGAAACTAAATTGTCATTTTAAGGGGAAAGACCTTTTTCATCATCTCTAGTTAACTCTTTGCAGGATTCATTGAAAGTAATGGCTGAATATAGCTGAAGTTTCACAGACTTACAATTATTGAAAGGAACTGAAAGTAAGGCATTTCCGAAAAACACCTTATAAATGCCTCAGGGCCTTAAAATGATAATACAGTATTTGAATCTGATGAAAATTAGTAAAAAGTCAGATAAATGAATATTTCAATTCCGATAATTGCATTATATATTGCATTTCTCATATTAATTTCACATATTTATTCTCTTCAGAATCATGAAGATATTTTGACATTTAACAGAAACTGGAAGCTAATATAATTAAATTACTCATGTATAGTAAAACTCATTTAAGTCTACCAATACCATAAAATCTTCCTAAGGAATCATCTTTCTTGAGAATGAGGTATTACAGTGCAGTTGAAACTTGTTTTCAACACAAGAGGGGAGGGAAATGAGATAAGAAGTTTTTCAAAATACCTGCCTACTCATCAAGAAGCCATCTGATAAAACCAAAAATCTCCACTAACTTCCAGATCTCTAGAAAAAGCACATTCCAGTTAAAACAATGGACTGTTCTTCTATTGTATTACTAACCTAAGATGGTAAAATAGGACAAGGTTGGTAAATGTAGCACCTGACCGTATGGAGAAGGTACCTTGAGTAAAAAATTGGTCCCCTTTTCTTAGAAGCACCTCAGCATTCACTGAAAACATAAGGAGCATCTTAAAGATCATCTCAGTGATCACCTGAAGCTGATGAGAGCTGAACAGAATGATGAGTATTCACCAGGCTTTGGGCATTTAGTTTCACCTAAAATAATGACCAGCAGCTAAACCACACAAGCCAAAAGGAGTGCTGGTGTGAGTGTTGAACAGAGAAGCATTGCTAGGCACGTTGCTTATACCTGGAGACAGAAGTTACCAAGAAGAAGTGAGTTTCTCCTTGTAATTTATGGTATTGCGATAAACACCCTGTTCCAGGATCATTTCCACATTTTCCACAAAGCCAGTTTTTGCTGCCAAACTTAATGTTGTTTTCCATTGCATGTTTTGTATTCCCACATTGATTCATAAGATGCTAGAGGTAAGAAAGTGAAAAAAGACAAAACAAAATAAAGCACAAGGCTTCTAACTCGTACACATATATCAGAAATCCTTAAATGCTAAGTTTTTATGAAAAGTATTTGTAATTATGTTAGCCTAACCAGTACTGCCAAACACAGTGAACAGAAATTTTTGCTCTGTCTGTAAGCTTCAGAACAAAATGTTAAAAATGGTTGAACTTATTTGCTAGTGTAAATTGATGCAACTTTTCCAAAACCAGAAAACTTCCCTGAATATTTAAACAACATAAGCAGCAAGACATTCCATGGAGGATGTAGTCATACTTCTTTTAGTTAACAGTTCTAGCCCATTGGTGTCCTTATTGTTCTGTTTCTTTGCTGCTCGCCTTATCTTATGGGGTATTTTAACCTTTCTTGTCATCTAAAGTGATTTCAAATACTCGTGGAATTGGCGAAGCTGCAACCTCGTGCAGTGGAAACCACTTTCTTTGATCAGTTTCCTTCAGAACATGTCAGGTTCACAAGTTCTTGAAGCCCAGATACTTGACCTTAGAAACCTGAACAGATAAACGTGATGCAGTTGAAAAAATAATATGCCAAAAAATCAGATTTGCAAAGGTACTACTTTATTTTATTTTAGGGTTGGTTTGTTTGTTTGTTTGGGTTTTTAGCTTTGTTTTTGTTTTTACCCCAGGACACCTTGCTTCACGGATGTTACAATTTTCCTATTGTTCTCACTAGGTGATACAATAAAATGGTCTCATTTCATGTCATTAATTATCTCTTTTAATTGTCTTTAATACGTTAAAACATCCAAAAACACTCACAAATATCGTTTGATCTTTATACTGCCAAAGCACAGTCTATTAAAGAAGACCAAAGAACTTTGGACTCTCTGCAGCCATGAAGTTTACTGGACATTGACATGAGTTCAGTACACAAGGTCAGGCGATGGTGAAGCCATGCCAGCTATTATTTTCAAGGTGTGAGAGTCATTGAAATGCTCAGTGGATTAGTAACAGAGTATGCCAAACCTTTTAACTATAGTCATCAACTTAAATTCAATCTGCTTGTATCACTAACTGTAACTGTGGCTTATGTCCACTATGCTTTTTCCTCATGATATCACATCAACCAACCATCTTACCAGTAAATTCTCACTATAACTGGAAGGTCAGGAATATTGCTCTTTAAAACATCTTCTAGGTTTTTGAACTGTAAAATGAAGTCTTCATATGTTGTAAAACACAGAGAAAGAAAAAAAGCTTTAAGTTAATATATAGTGTACCTACCTAGGTTTTTCCAAATGAGTTTTGGGTTTTGAGAGTTTCTCTGTTTGACTCAATCTTAGTGGCTTAACGCATTTGTCCTGATAACTCTTTTTTTTTTCTTTTTAACTACTATTTCCACAGTTTGTGCAGTCATGTGCTCTTTCTACCACACTGAACACTTATCATCCTCAAAACGTTGCACAAATATTACACAATTATACTAAGTCCCTGTTGCTTGTTTGTCACAGAAAGATCATGGTTCTAGTCATCCTGCAAATAGAGAAGGAATGCTGGAAATGCTATTTGGAAGAAATTGTCTGAAATTTATTTTCAAGGGGAAGTGTTAATCAGTTTTTTTCAGACTAATTTCTGCGTTGCTCTTTTAAGCAGTAAGTCACTCAAAGTACCATAGGCAATGTTATAATCCCATCCACAAATACCTTACTAGTTTGTATATTATGATAAAGCTTGCAAACCAAAATTAAATTAGTAAGGGCTTACATTCAGATTGACTCAGAAACTAAAGGTCTCTCAGATTCAGATACCCACTTAATACAGTTTCTCACCTCTTTCAATGCGTACTGGAGTCGTGGCCTGGGTTTTTAACTGCAAGGAAAGAAATCTGAAGGAAGATGTTAAAAATCTGTACTTCAATCCCGTTTTTTCTGATGGAGAAAATACACAACTTGGGTCTTGAGTGCCATCTCTGAACACAAAAAAAAGGAGTCCAAGAATAATAAAACAATATTCACAAGCACTTTTTCATTTGGGGCTTAGAAAAGCAGAGCTTTATATGTTGTTCATAAAGGACAAGCTTTCCTGAAGGTCTTCCCCTTCCTATTGTGTCCATAGTCAAGGTTTCACCATAACAGGCCAAAAGAAGATTTAACACTTAAGTTTGACTGATGAACATTGTGACATCAGTCAGTCACAATGTGGACACATGTACTCTCCCCCATCTCTTGTGAGCAATGCACTCCATTGACAGGCAGGAGAATTCTGAGGCAAGATTCTTTTATGCATTTTTCCTCTCATTTTCATTAACACTTCTCAAATTCTGATGGCACCTTAAAGCCTCCATCATTTAACTCACAAATGCACTCTTGTGAACACTCACAAACCTTTTAGAGAGGAAAGATAAAATCTCTCCAGGACTAGCAGTTTCAGAAGTATACATCAATGAACATAAGTACCTTAGCTGCCATCAGCTAAAAGGGAAGTACATTTTAGTGTACATTAATATCTTGTTGGCAGCTAAGAGGTGATCCTAATGAAACTGAAGCAGTTAATTTACGTAAGACAATGTATTACGGAAAAATATGTAACATTCATAATCTCATTTCCTCCACAACTGCTTTAAGACAAAAGTTACCTTGCCTTTTTTCATGGTTTTCATTTTGAAAACCCTCCATTCAAAGATTTCACGCCATTGATATTTTTTTTTTTTTTTAATAATCAAGATCACCCTATTGGATCCACATGTATGGATGGACCTTCATGCCCTGCCAGGCTTACTGAAGTTGCTGTCTTTAGGAGAGTTGAGAATTAATATTATCCAGCCCATCATATTATATTTACCCCAGACTCTGAACCAAAAAGACTCCTGAAGATTTACACAGGCCTGCTATCAGATACTTGCATTGCGAATTCTCTGAAAAAAAGAGTCAGTTTAGTGTATTACAAAATCTTTTTAACAATGTTCACTTATGATCTACTCCTGCCAGATGATCAATACACTCCCAACATCAGTGTTTTCAGGAAGAGTTAAGAACACTAAGCAAGACAGTTTTTTTAGTAATAAAATCCTTTTATTTTCATTAGCATGTATTCCCCTTCTACCACTCTTTTCTCTCCAAAAGATCAGAGGAATAAGTCAGTTTAGAGGCCACCACAGAAAATTTTCTTTGGTTATACATTTTCCATACCCAAAGCTTTCTCCTGCTTTGCAATACTCCCCTAAGTGATTTTGCCAGAGGCATCAGAAAGCTCTTGAACACAAACTTAACCAGAAAGCTCTCAGATGAGCAGTGTTTCAGAATTGCTGTGTGTACTATTTTCAAATTATCTTATCTCACAAAAATTCATATGAAATGAGAAAGTTGGTAAGACAGCAAGTAACTGTGACAGAGTAGAGTAAGTATAAGGCAAAGATCTCCCCACAGCACAAGCACTGGACACACTGCCAAGTGTTCACATGCACTTCGAGAGCCTGATCTGCCATATCACTGCTGGTAATACACTGTGCTGAGGTGACAAGGTCTGACCAAAGCATGGATGTTCCACAAGGATCACAGGGGAACAGAACAGCAGGGCTGATACACTGAGCAGGAACAGAACATCGCTGCTACATTACGTGATGAGGCAATGAAAAGGCTAAAAAGCTCAGCAGGAAAATCTTCTTCCATTCATCCTTGGCAGTTTCTCAATTGCCAGACCCACACACTAGATCACTGGAAACAATTGCAAACCCTTACTCTAAATGAGTTTTAGGTTTTCGGAGGACAAAGAATATTTTCCTTAAACAACATTTTGAGTAGCCTGATATTTTTCTGATTTTTTTATATTCATTCCTGAAAAACTAGATATTACTTCTTGATGTTTTACTTAGAAAAACATTTTTCTCTCTAAATTACTGCTTTTTCACTAGAAAAAAATATGAACTACTTGCTAATCATGGAAGTTACATCTTCCCTTGGAAAGAAGCGTAGTAAATATTTATTGCTTTTAAACACATAAAGTTATGTGAGAGTTAATGTTATTCTAATTTCTTATCCTTAAAATAAACTAGACAACCTTAGCTTTACTCTATAAATAGAAGGCACTTAGGCATGCACAGAGGTTATTCATAGCAATAAAATAATTACTAGCAATCTAAATTTGGAGTCAGTCTCTTAAGTATTATGTTTTTAAACTCTTTCTCTGTTAGTCGAATTGGCGAGCGTACCACAGTCTCACCATTTCAACCCATTATCTTGCCAGTGCTACTCTGGGGCCTGCGTTTTGAACAGCCAGGAATGGTGCCCTGCAAGCTGAGGTGTCCTGTGATACTTCTAAAATTAAATACACAGTTGGTAGATAAATTAAGGTCTGACCTTGTACAACTGTAACATAAGCAGACTCGACCCTCAGGAAAGTATTACACATGACTTTTCTAAAATCTCAGCAAATGTAACATGAGGTCTGGGGATATAAGATTATCTGTGCCCCCATTGGTTAAACAACTCCCATTAAGAAAATTAATTATTTGCCAATTATTCTCAAGCATTACGTTAACAACATATGGGAGCATATTTACATAAATCACAACAAATTTGAGAAGGTTTAGCCTTTACCTAATTGCAGATCCCACCATATTACATCACAGAACACTAATCTCTCTCTCTGAGGCTGACATGAGGCAAAGCTTTATAGATTCAATGAAACACAATTACAGTACTTGTTTAACTAGTTTAATAACTTGAAGCTGCACAAAGAAGCAGGAGGCATGGCCACCACAGACAGCAGTGATGAAAATACAGAACAACCCCAGAGTAAGATCAAGAACAGCAGTACCCAAGCAAGCTAAACACGGGTATGTGATGAAGAAGATGGAAACATTGGTGATTCAAAACCTCTGTGTTGCTCTGGTTTTAACCAATCAGTTACCATTTTTACTTTAATGAACAGATAGTAAGGGTACAGAACAAACTGAAAAAAAAAAAAAAACAACCAAAAAAAAAACAAACCCAAGCTTTCAACTTGTCTTTAATTGTTCTAATGGAATTAAATTTTACAGTGAATTCCTCCATGACTTTTGACTCACTTGCCTTTATAGAATCATAAAAGTGTAAGCTTAACTACGGCACTACATGCTTTTCAATATTTGAACACAAGATCAACAAAAACATTTAATGATGATAAATAATATTCACTGCAACTTCTTTGGCCAGTGCGACCTAACTAAAGGTGGCACACCCTTAAAGAATCCCTGTATAACAGAAGCTGACAGAAAAAATGCTGAGATCCTGCTCTACTGCTGGCTATCAGATGATATAAACAGATATATTCTTATCTAATTAAAAATGAAAAATGTGTATTTATAATACATATAAAGAACACAAAGGTTACAATTATTTACTTCCAGTTCTTTCATTTCCTTTATGTAACAAGGACACCATCAGAATTGGTACATATCCACATTACAAACATGGTATTGTTTTGATTTTCAGATATTTTTAATAACATCATACATTGTGCATGAAGTGCCTGATTCCACTTGTACATAATTACTAGATAAAAATCCATCAATTATGTTTCACATAGAATAAATAAGACTTTTGTTCAGATACCAAATCACATGGCAATTTGAGATATAATAACATGCAATAAACTCATTGGTGAGACAAACGTGGGATGAAGAGCTATAGTGAGGCCTTCTTAGGTTACCTACAATACCGAGTATTAACACATAGGATAATACTCCTAACAGAATCTCCAGTAAAACAGATAATAAATAAACTGTGAAATGCTATGTGGGTGGTTTGGGGTTTTTTTGTTTGTTTTCAAAGTCAGGTACTTGTCGACTGTACACTGATAATACCACGTAGGTTTCAGCTTTGTTATATTTTAAAATAAATCATGTATTGAAACACGACTTGACCAGTTTGGAGAATTTTCCACAGTGCCACTCTGAGATTGATTTCGCCAGCATTTTCATCAACAAGGCCTACTGGTTTTCACCCTTTGTTAGGATGTGGCAAGGACTCCTACGTGCTTAGGCTGCCTAAACACTCACTCAAAACTACTGTTTGAACAATGCTGTGTTAAAAGATCCCCAGGTGTAGAACCATTTGTGCTGTGGTCTGTTAGTGTGATCAGAGATAGATCATCTGGCTGGACCGTCAGAGAGAAGGGAAAAATACAGGGCTGCTCCAATAAAAAAAAGGCAGAACTTTTAAAGACTGTTACTTTGGAAAGAGAAAGAATTTCAGTACCTTGGAAAGAAACTCCAGCTCTTTCCAATGCAATTGCAAATAACCCAGGCGTGGGGAAACATAAACCCTGAATACTGATAGAAACTGTATTGACTGCTTTGCTTTAGTAGCAGATTGGTGTAAGTGCATGCTTTATCAAAGGACTGGCTTCCAGGGAGAACTCAAAGATATTCTGAAACTCAGTTTGTGGAGTTTGCTTACCAGTTACGGAAAAGAGGAGCTCGACAGCAGGGCAAAGGAATTATAAAGAAAAATTTGTCCAGAATAAGATACAAACTTAGAACATAATTATTATAAGGTATAGCTACGCAAAACTAACCCTTTAAGCCAGCAACTAAGAGTAAGACTTAATAGAGGGGCAACTGGATCTTCAAAGGAACATAATGTTCACCTCTACCAATAATTTAAACTTTTAATTGCTCTTTAGTCCCATTGTCTCTATCACAAAGTCCTTAATTAAGTTCCCTATTTTTTATTCTCTGTCTAGTTCTTTTTTAGGGTGCTTTTTGCTTTCCTAAGCGACCCGACCACCGCGGACACACCCCTCCGCGCGCGGCGGCGCCAGCGCTTTCCCACAGCGGCCGCCGGCGCACGCGCACTGCTTATGCGGTCCTACAAGACACCTTC